>CAJQZJ010000217.1:369785-384611 GCA_907164525.1 Lophiomys imhausi
CACACACACACACACACACACACACACACACACACACACACACACACCACAATGAAAAATAAACTAAATCTTAAAAATATAATAAAATAAAAAATTTCTAGACTCTATTTGTCTTTTTCCATAAAGCAAATCTCAGATAACCACCACTCTAACTAGCCTTGTTTTTTTAGTGTGTGTGTGTGTGTGTGTGTGTGTGTGTGTGTGTGCGCATGTGTATGCTGATGGAGACTGAAAGAGAGCATCAGATTCCCTGGAGCTGGAGTTACAGGTAGTTATGAGCTACAGGACATAGGTGCTGGGAATTGAACCTGGGCCCTCTGGAAGAGCAGGAAGTACTGTTAACCCTGACCCACCTCTCCAGCCCCCTGCCTCTGGTTTTTCAAATCAGTGTGCATCCCAAGGTTATAGGGTACTACAAAAGGGAAGGGCTGGGATATGACAGCTCTGCACCCAAGGGTACACTGCAGCTTTTCTGCAGAGCCAGAGCAGAGCCCCACAGGACAGGGAGGAGCAGGCCTCTGTAAGTCTGAGCAGAACAGTGGCTACTGCTGAGATGGGAACTTTTTTTCTCTTTCTGTGTCCTGACAAGAATCTTTAGAAAGAGAAAAAAGGATCAATCCCAGACATGGTGTAGCATACCTTTAATCCCAGTACTTGGGAAGCAAAGGCAGGCAGATCTCTGTGAGTTCGAGGCCAGCCTGCTGTACAGAGCAAGTCCAGGACAGTCAGGGCTATTACACAGAGAAACTCTGTCTTGAACCCCCCCCCCCAAATCAATCCTAATGGCTTTGATCTAGTGTCTGTATGGCTCAGTTCTTCATGGTCCGCATTGCTTAAGTCACCCTCTATGTAGAGGGTCCATTCTGATCTGTCCAAGCTTTCTGGTGACCCAGCTTGCCCGCTAAGTAAGTCTCTCTTATTCATGCCAGACAGCGTTTAAAAGGCCCACATGGCAGCCCAGATATGGTGTCATTTTGGAAACTGAGGAAGGAGAATCCTGAATTTGAGGACACCTTGGATTAAATAGAGAGTGACACTGTTACAAACAAAAACGGCCCTTGGCCATTTAAGCCACATCCCTTAAAAAACAAGTTTCTTCAGTAAGAATTCTGGCATTATGAGCTCCATTTACTTGTCTCTTGTAACTGCTTTCCTCATTTGTCTTCAAACTATCAAGATGATGTAATATGTTGACTCCTTAAAGCCCAACACCCTCTACAGTGTCTCCTCTCAAGTATCACTCTGTGAACCCATCCCACAAACCGCTCACTCACTTTCTGTGCAGAACCGACTCTCCATGTAGTTCCCTGCTCGTGTGCCTAGCACAACACCACCTCAGTTAAAAGACAGCAATAAGCACACGTCCATTTCTTTCATGAGGCATGGCTACTCAAACACCAAGAGCATCAGAACCCCAGCACCTGGCATCTTACTAAGTGCTGGTCTTCACAAGGGGCACCAGGTCATATTCTTTCTTTCTCTCTTTCTCTCTCTCTCTCTCTCTCTCTCTCTCTCTCTCTCTCTCTCCTGTCTCTCTCTCTCCTGTCTCTCTCGTTTTCCGAGACAGGGTTTCTCTGTGTACCAAGACATGGCTGTCCTGGACTTACTTTATAGACTAGGCTGGCCTCGAACTCATAGAGATCCACCTGCCTCTGCCTCCCAAGTGCTGGGATGAAAGGCATGCGACACCACACCCGGCTAGGTTATTCTTTTAATCACCTTTGATATAAACCTTTTCAAAAGTTGTTACAAGTTTAATTAAACTCTGTCTACTAGTTTTTCATCTGTTTCCTACTTCTATCTTTTTAATAAACTCTTGATGCTATATCAGGAATTCTAACCCTTTCACAAACCACCATATTACCCTTCACCTACCTTTTGTCTATTTAGTTATAGACTCTGCAGTTATAGAGCAGCCAGTGTGATCCGAAGGACCTGGAAGTACGAGACAGAACACCTGGAATGAGTCATAGGGCTGGATAAACCAGATGTGTCTGAAGAAAAGGCAGAAATATGCAAGTTACAGCCGAGAGGACTAAGGGTAAAGAAGAGCCCCTAAAAGGCAGCAGTGACAAGGCACAAACACACCAATGAACAGAAATGAATATTTCAAGGGAATCTGAAGACACTCCAATGGTGGCTTTGTGCTCCTATGGCAAACGATACAACACAACAGATGACACTGTTAAATTAAGGATTCCAGAGTAGTAGATAGTAGTAGCCTCACTTTTGAATATAATGTCCAGTTTTTCAAGTGAAACAAGTTGTTTCAGGGCTAGGGATGAAGCTTGGTGCTAGAGTGCTTACCCCCTTACCTAGCATGGCCTGCATTTGATACTTAGTGAAACGGGGAATTTTTTTTTTCATCATTTTACTTAAAAGAGCCAATTCTTTTTTTTGCATTTGGGTAAATTATTTTCTGAGTAGTGGGCTTTCTTTGGTAGTCAGGGAAACAGTAGAAAAGAAGCTCTGGAGAAATGGGTTCGGAAGTCATTATGGTGATTTGTATGTTTTCTTGTAGTGCTCAAATTTCTAGGCAAGGGCTATGCCACCGATTTAAATTCACAGCCCCTGATTTCTATGAAAAGCCAGTCTCAAATTCTGATTTTGCTGCTTCCTATCGGTCAAACTTTGGGAAGTCATTCAACCTACCAAAACCTGTTTTTGTTTTGTTTCTTTTGAAACAGACTGACACTTTGTAGCCCAGGATGACCTTGACTCAGACCCTCCTGCTTTAGCCTTCCAAATACTGAGATTATAGGCTCATGCCACAAAACCTAACTCAAGAACTATAAAGCTCCAGCCTGGCATAGTTAATTAGCATAGTTAATGTTCAAAAGGTGACTGTTTTCTCTTAAGATCAGAAACAAGACAAAGATGTCTACACTCCTGTCATTTTTATTCTACATTGTATAATTAGCTCTAACCAGGGCAATTATGCAAGACAATGAAATAAAGGCAGAATAACCGAAAAAGAAGTAAATTATTTCCCAGGGAGTCCACTAAAAATTAATAGATCTAATAAATAAGTTGAGCCAAATTGCACAGTACTAGTTCACCATACAAAATGCAATGGTAAGATCAAGCAAGGAGCATGGCAGCACAAACCTGTAATCGAAGTTCTCAGAGAAACAGAAACAGAAGTGCCATCACTGTGTATTTGAGGTCAACCTTGTTTACACAGTATCAGCCAGCCAATAACACTCCACATAGAGAGATACCATCTTCAAACCAAAGAAAACAAAAAACAAATAAAAAAACTACCTTATCCTATTTCTACACAGAAGTTATATAAATAAACATTTTGAAATGCAGTAAGGGATTCACTCCACTTATGATAGTATCAAAATAATAAAATATTTAGGAATAAATTCATCAAAAATGTAAAGGTTATACTCTGAAAACGTCAAGATAAAATAGCTGAAAGAAATCAAAGACCAGGAACACTCCACTCCAGAGGAATGGGATGGCAGGGACAGGGGGTAGAGGGTGGGAGGGTGGGACTGGGAGGGGTAGAAAGAGGACACTGTGATGGAGATGTAACCTGAAGTAATAAATAAATATTTTAAAAAAGGAAATCAAAGACCTAGGTACATGGACAAATAGCACTGTTCATGGATCAGAAGACTTGACACTGTTAAGAAGGCAATACTCTCCAAATTGATCTATATGGGTTTAAGCAACAGCCACAATTGCCATTAAAAATTCCAAGTTGAATCCCAGCACTTGGGAGGCAGAGGCAGGCAAATCTTTGTGAGTTCAAGGCCAGCCTGGTCTACAAAGTGAGTCCAGGACAGCCAGGGCTACACAGAGAAACCCTGTCTCGAAAAACAAAAACAAAAAAAAATTCCAAGTTGACATCATTACAAAAACAGATGCAATGATTCTAAAATTCATATGAAAATTCAGGCACTCCTTCCTACCTTCCCCCCACTGCATATGACTTTAGGAGATGTCAGATTGTATAAGAAGTGGAAAGTTAACTGAAGAGGGTTTCTTATCCTGATGCTAGGATAAGATATCCTGACTAAACCACTTACAGGAGAAGGAGTTTACTTTGACTAACAGTTCAAGGGTTCCGTGGTGGCAAAATCATGGCCATAGGAAATTGAGAAGGCAGCTGGTCATACTTCAGTGGATGTCAAGAAGCAGAAATCAATGAATGTTCGTGCTCAGCTGGGTTTCTCCTTTTCATTCAAGTCAAGGACCCCAGCCCACAGGAATGGTGCCACCCACATTTAGGGTAGGTTTTCTCACCTTAAAATTAATGGAAGCAAGATGATTCCTCACAGGTGTGCTGAGAGGCCTGCTTCCTAGTGATTCTAGATCCTGTCCAGATGACAACCAATGTTAACCACTACACACTCCAAAACAGAGCTGCCTTGCTTCCCACAGGTCACCTACCTCAACTCAACTGGAGCCTTCAAAAAAGCCAGAACTTAGGTCTCCTCGGGCCTCAGTTCAGAATGACAGAATTACTGGCCAATAGTCCTGAAGAGAGTTGGGAAGGCAAGGTCTATGGCTCTTGAGAATGCCCCCATTGGATTCTATCCTCTAACACTTGAAGACAAAATGTCATTTGCCCTTCACTTAAGTGTGAAAGGAAAAGAGTCCAAAGTTCCAAACTCAGCAGCTGTGCCTGGCTGAGATACACAGGCCCTCCACGGCTCTATAACAGGGAAAGGCGATGCCACACATGAAGTTCAGTTGGCTCTCACCAGATGCCAACCAATTTAAGGCGGTCCTACCAGTATGGCAGGAGGAAATCCAAGTGGGCTAAGAGCATACACTTTATAGTCAAACTTCATATATATTTGAAATGTAAATTAAAGGGTTGAATCAACTCTGAGAAAACTTTTAAAGTATCTCTACTTAGTGTATTCTAGTGATAAAAAAGGAAATGTGCATGCATCATCACTCACTGCTGGGAGAGATACACATGATTTATTGTGTGTGAGATTTTTTTAAGTGCTAGAAATGAAAGCCTGCCAAGTGCTCTGCCCATGAACTGTACCCTTATCCCTCAAGGTTCTTGATTATCACACACACACACACACACACACACACACACACACACACACACACACACACACACACATCATGTTTAATCAGCAATCCTGCATGCCTAAAGTTTCTTAAAGAATTAACTACCAGGTTCTGGAACAATTTTGTCCTAGATCATTCATCCAAGCTTTACTTACTAGCAAATAGGCAGAAGAGTGCTTGGTGACAAATGGAATTAGTGTTATGATTTAGATATGAAGTATCTGCCACACAGCGCAAGTATTGAGGACAGTCTTCAGGGCAGTGTGCAGAGACAGGGCATTTGGAAAGCGATTGGATCATGAAGGCCATGAGCTGATGTCAAGGCTTAATGCTGTGGTAGCTGTTTGTTTCTGCTGAGTTGGGAACTTTCCTTCCTCACTTACATGAAGGTAAAATAATCTGATGACATTCCCAGGAGGTGGAGGTGGGGCTACTTGAAGGAAGATAGCCACTGCCTTGGAAGCATCTCTTTGTATCTGATCCCTTCTTTCTCTACTTCTTGGTCACCTTGAGATGAAGAGCTTTACTCCACCACACCCACCTTCCACAATGATCTGCCTGCCCAGTTTGACAGGGCCACCTGACTACGGAGTGAACCTGAAGCCATGAGCCAAAACTCAACCTTTCTTCCTATTAAGTTGATTTATTCAAGTGTTTTATCACAAATAAAAACACAGATTAGTTTTAAAATATCTATATATTTTAATATTCAATCGCTTTTATAAAATCATGCTAAAGAGTGTCTGCTCACAGGGAGCTATCAACCACATGACAAGTTAAAAGGCTAATTTCATTGTGCAACAGTCTGTGCCTTGTTGATACTATTATCTATACACATGGAAATTGTTGGGGTTGGATTTTAGATTTATAGAGTTTACCTTGACTTTTAAAAGCTCTGGGCCCCACTCTAACTAGAGGAGCTTAATGTCAGTCTAGCTTTAGGGAGAGAGGAAGTCATTGTCTTCAGTGATGTAGCCACTGGTGAATTACTCATGCTCCGGTGCACAGCTTCCCAGCCATGCCCAAAGGTTCAGCCCTGGTTAAAATAAAAAGACATGAAAATGAAATGCTCCTCTGGTGGGAGGAGCAGGGAACTGCTGGGGATTGGAGGAAGATAAGGGATGGTAGACACATGAGGGTGATCAGATGTGATATACATGTATGCAATTATCAAAGAGTAAATTAATTTTTCCTTCATTAATTAATTTATTTATTCACTTTATATCCTGATAGCAGCTCTCCTCTCCTCCCAGTTCCACTCTCACACCCTCTTCTCCCATTCCCGCCCCCCCTCATAACACCACCCACCCCCATGCCAACCCACCCTGGGACATCAAATCACATCAGGACTAAGTGCATCCTCTTCCACTGAGGACAGACAAGGGAAAAGTGATCCAAAGGCAGTCCACAGAGTCCAAGTCAGAGACAGCCCCCACTCCAATTCTTAGGGGACCCACATGAAGACCAAGCTACCCATCAGCTACATATGTGTAGGGTGGCCTAGGTCCAGCCCATGCATGCTCTTTGGTTGGTGGTTCAGTCCTGCGAGCCCCCATGGGCCCAAGTTAGTTGGCTCTGCAGGTCTTCTTGTGGTATCCTTGACCCCTCCAGCTCCCTCAATCCTTCTCCCAACTCTTCCACAAGACTCCCTGAGCTCCGCCTAAAGGTTAACTGTGAGTCTCTGCATCTGTTTCTATCCGCTGCTGTGGCTGCTGAATGAAGCCTCTCAGATGACAGTTATTCTAGGTTCCTGTCACAAGCATAGCAGAGTATCATTAATAGTGTCAGAGGTTGGCTCTCTCCCATGGGGTGTGTCTCAAGTTGGGCCAGTTATTGGTTGGCCATTCCCTCAATCTCTGCTCCATCTTTATCCCTGTACATCTTGTAAGCAGGGCAAATTTTGGGTTGAAGGTTTTGTGGGTGGGTTAGTAGTGTCTCCCTCCCTCCACTGGACATCCAGGATACCTGGCTACAGGAGATGGCCACTTCAGTCTCCATATCCACCCCAATGCTGCTAAGAGTCTCAGCTAGAGTTACCCCTATATCTTCCCAGGAGCCTCCACCATCCCAGGTCTCCAGATTGTTCCAGAGATGTCCCCTGCATCAATTTCCCTTCTCTCTCCCTGGCCTTTCACCTCTTACCTCCCCCCTCTCCCCAGTTTTCCTCACACCTGATGTCTACCCTCATTCTCCTCTTCATCCCATCTCCCACCCAGGAATTCTCAACAGAGGAACCTCTAATGGCTGAGAAGCACTTAGTCATCAGGGAAATGCAAATCAAAATGACTCTGAGATTCCATCTTTGACTAAGATCAAAAACTCAAGTGACAGCACATGCTGGAGAGGATGTGGAGCAAGGGGAACAGTCCTCCATTGCTGGTAAGAGTGCAAACTTGTTCAACCACTTTGGAAATCAGTCTGGCAGTATCTCAGAAAATTGGGAATAGTTCTACTTCAAGACCCAGCCATACCACTCCTGGGCATATACCTAAAAGATGCTCCACCAAACTACAAGGACATTGTCTTAACTATACTCATAGCAGCTTTATTCATAGTAGCCAAAAACTGGAAACAACCCAGATGTCCCTCAACCGAAGAATGGATTTTTTTTTAATGTAATACATTTACACAATGGAATACTACTCAGCTATTAAAACCAAGAACATCATGAAATTTGCAGGCAAATGGATGGAACTAGAACATATCATCGAGAGTGAGGCAACCCAGATCCAGAAAGATACACATGGTATGTACTCACTTGTAAGTGGATATTAGCCATATACTATAGGATAACTTTCCTACAATCCACAGGCCCAAAGAAGCTAAGTAACAAGGAGGGCCCAAGGGAAGAGCTTTGAATCTCACTCAGAAGGGGAAAGAGAATAAACATCAGAAGTTAGTAAGTTAACTAAAAAAATACAGTAGTACTTAGAATGGCTTTTTGGCATGCATGGAATAATGTATTTCTTAACCTATATGATGTTGTATAATGTTTCACTCTACATTAATGCATTGAGTTGAACACATATGACTTGTATCCTTTTCTGTATTAGAATTACACTTCAATTGAAAAGTTAACAATTCCTACACAAAGAACTGCAGGCAACTAAGGAATGTTTAAAGCTGGAGACACAGTCTTCCCCCAAGGAAGAGCAGATCAATTAGTTATCCAATACCAAATGGTTAAACCTGAAAACCCATACACAAATAACATTATACAGACTAAGCAGGTTGTACTCATGTATTTAAAGCATATACATACATATGTAATAACATATATAAATATTATTGTGTATTTAAACATAGTTTTATATATACATATATGTATATATATGTGACATACACGCACACATGTAACAACAATTTAAAAAAAGAGGCCATAAATTTGATTGAAATCAAAATGGGATGCATGGGAGGGGATGGAAGAAAGAAAGGGAAGAAGGGACAAGATATAATCTCAAAAAATGTTTACTGTATCTTTAAAAGGTTAATAATAATAAGCTGAGTGTCTCAATTTGGTTAAGGACTTACATGACATAAACATAGGGACCTGGGAGATCCAAGATAGCGATGACCATAGAGCATTGCATCTGAGTAGTAGGTGAATGAGATTAGTCACTGTGGAGTGAATGTGAGGTCCCCTAGCCTACAGTGAAACACAGACGGTGTCTGAATTCCCACGGTGAACACTGAGACTGGTCACCAAGTAAAACAGCCCATGCAGTTCCCGGGAACACAACCCTGAGATCAGCCAGCTCCATCACCGGTCTGGAGAGGAGCACCGGCTAGAGCAGATCTAGCCCACAAGTGGATTCAGCCCACGGCTCCAGCCACAGATCAGAGGCCCCGCCTGTCTACCTGATATCCAGCCTGCACAAGGACTGGTACACCCAACAGGGAAAAACAGCCGGAGCACAAGAACAAAGGTAAGTAAGATTTTTTTTTCCCAGAGTTTCCAACATGGCGGCACAGTGTGCACTGTAGCTGAGAGGCAGAGACCTTACCCAGTCACAGCAAAGCAATTAGGAGCCAAGACTGACTGCAAACAGAGCCTGCAACTGTGTGTTCTCCACAAATACTGGGGCGGATCACTCACCCTAGCACCCAAGCATTTGAGGCAGTCAGCAACAGGCACACTGAGGCCAGGTGGAGCTCCCTGCCTGCTGCTGAACCAGAATGACTGTGTCAGTGAGGGGAAAACACATGCACAACCACAACTCTACCTGCCTTTCTGAGGAGATCTGCCAGCTCCCAGGCCCTCAGTGGATAGCCCCCTCCTGACTCCAATCCCCTGCATATTGGTCCAATTGGGTCACAACCAGTTGAGGAGAGTGGCAGCCACTCTCCTCTCCAAGAGCCAGTCTATTACAGGAATCTGCCCACCATCTGGAAGTAGACACCAGGATCTCAGGATCAGCCAACCCCTTGGGCAGGGAGTTTTCCTGAGCACCAAGGTCAACTGACAAAAGAAACAAACAGACAACACCAGGGTCAATCAGATGACAAAAGGTCAGAGCAAGAACATGGTAAAAAAAAAAAAAAAACCCTAAAGCAATAGGATGTCTCCAGATCCTAGCAATAATACTACAGACAACTCTGGACATCCTAACATGATTGAAACAAAGGAAAATGACCTTAATCCTATGCTTATATTAATAATAGAAGGCCTAAAGGAGCAAATCAAATACCTCAGAGAGCAACAACAAATTATTGCAAAGGAGGTGATGGAAATGAATAAAGTGCTTAAAGGAAAGGAAGACCTGAAAAGGGAAGTTGAAGCAATGAAGAAAATCCAATCTGGGATATCCATACAACTGGCAAACCTTAAGAAAAGAATAGGAACTACAGACACTAGCATCACCAACAGAATACAAGAGATGGAAGAAAGAATTTCAGGCTCAAAGGATAAAATTGAAGAAATTGTTACATCTGTCAAAGAAAATGTCAAATCTAAAAAAGTCCTGACACAAAACCTTCAGGAAATCAAGGACGCAATGAAAAGATGAAATCTCAGAATAATAGGAACAGAAGAAAAGACAAGAGCCCCACCTCCATGGACCAGAAAATATCTTCAAAAAAATCATTGAAGAGAATTTCCCAAATCTAAAAAAAAGATGCCTATAACTGTACAAGAAGCTTACAGAACTCCAAATAGATTAGACCAGAAAAGAAAATCTTCCTGCCACATAATAATCAAAACACTAAATGTACAGAACAAAGAAAGAATATTAAAAGCTGCTAGGGAAAAGGGTCAAGTAACATATAATGGCAAACCTATCAGAATCACACCTGACTTTTATTCAGAGACAATAAAAGCCAGAAGAGCATGGACCAATGTCTTGCAGACCTTAAAAAACAACCACAAATGCCAGGCCAGACTACTATTCCCTGAAAAATTGTCAATCAACATAGATGGAGAAAACAACATATTCCATGACAAAGCTAAATTCAAACAATATCTATACACAAATCCAGCTCTACAGAAGATGTTGGAAGGAAAACTCCAACCCAAAGAGGTTAACTACACACAAGAAAGCACAGGAAGCAAATAGCATGCCTGCAGCAGAACTAAAAGAAGAGAAGCTCACTCACACACTATTTCCACCAACATCAAAATGGCAGGAAGTAACAATCCCTGGTCATTAATATCTCTCAAAATCAATGGACTCAATTCCCCAATAAAAAGACATAGGCTAGCAGAATGGATGTGAAAAGAGAATCCCACATTCTGCTGCTTATAAGAAACACATCTCAGAAAAAAAAGATAGGCATTATCTCCAAGTAAAGGGCTGGAAAAAGATATACCAAACAAATGGATCCAAGAAAAAAGCTGGAGTGGCAATTCTCGTATGCAACAAATTGGACTTTCAACCAACATTAATCAAAAGAGATGGGGAAGGACACTACATACTCATCAAAGGAAAAATCCACCAAGATGAAATCTCAATACTGAACATCTATGCCGGAAATATAAGACTACCCACATTCATTAAAGAAACACTACTTAAGCTCAAATCCCACATTGAACCTCACACATTAATAGTGGGAGAATTCAACACACCACTCTCACTACTGGACAGATCAACAATGAAGAAACCAAACAGAGAAACAATAAATCTCACAGATGTCATGAATCAAATGGACCTAACTGATATCTACAGAACATTTCACCCCAAAACAAAAGAATACACTTTATCTCGGCACCTCACGGAACCTTTTCCAAAATCGACCATATAGTCAGTCGGTCACAAAGCAAGCCTCAAGAGATACAGGAAAATTGAAATTATCCCTTGTAACTTATCAGACCATCATGGAATAAAGCTAGACTTCAATAATAACAAAAACAACAGAGAGCGTGCAAAAACATGGAAACTGAACAACTCTCTCCTCAATGACCTCTGGGTCAGGGAAGAAATAAAAAAAGAAATTAAAGTCTTCTTAAAACTCAATGAAAATGAAGGCACAACATACCCAAACTTATGGGACACATTGAAAGCCGTGCTAAGAGGAAAGTTTATTGCACTAAGTGCTTTCAAAAAGAAACTGCAGAGTTCCCATACTAGCCACCTAAAAGAACACCTGAAAGAACTAGAACAAAAAGAAGCAAACACTATCAAAGATAGACACTATCTCAGAGTAAAGGGCTGGGAAAAGGTTTTCCAAGCAAGCTGGACCCAGGAAGCAAGCTGGAGTAGCCATCCTAATATCAAACAAAATAGACTTCCAACTGAAGTTAATAAAAAAAGACAGAGAAAGGAATTACATACTCTTTAAAGGAAATATTCAAGAGGACATCTCAATATTGAACATCTATGCCCCAAATACAAAGGCACCTACATTTGTAAAAGAAACACTTCTAAAACTTAAATTGCACATCGATACCAACACATTAGTAGTGGGAGACTTCAACACCCCACTCACAAATATGGACATATCATCAAGACAGAAGCCAAACAGAGAAATAATGAGTCTAACAGAGATCATGAACTAAATGTGCCTAACATATCTACAGAATGTTTCACCCAAACACAAAAGAATATCTCAGCATCTCATGGAACCTTCTCCAAAATCGACCATATAGTTGGACACAAAGATACAAGAAAATTTAAATAACCCCTTGTATCTTATCAGACCACCATGGAATAAAGCTGGACTTCAACAGCAAAAGAATCAACAGAAAGCCAATACACACACACATGGAAATTGAACAACTCTTTACTGGATGACTAATGGGTGAGGCAAGAAATAAAGAATGAAATCAAAGACTTCTTAAAATCCAATGACAATGAAGGTACAACATACCCAAACCTATGGGACACAATGAAAGCTGTGCTACGAGGAAAGTTCATAGCACTAAGTGCCTTCAAAAAGAAAATTGTGACAGCTCATATTAGCAAATTAACAGCTAAACTGGGTGAATTGGAAAAAAAGAAGCAATCACTCGCAAGAGGAGCAGAAGGCAGGAGATCATCAAACTTAGGGCTGAAATCAACAACTTAGAAACAAAAAGAACTATACAAAGAATCAATGAAACCAAGAGTTGATTCTTCAAGAAAATCAACAAAATAGACAGACCCTTAGACAAATTAACTAAAAGGCAGAGGGAAAAAACCCAAATCAACAAAATGAGAAATGAAAAGAGAAAAATAACAACAGACATTGAAGAAATCCAGAGAATATTTGGGTCCTACTTTAAAAATCTATACTCCCCCAAATTTGAAAACTTAAGCGAAATGGACAATTTTCTTGATAGATTCCACCTACCGAAGCTAAATCAGGATCAGATTAACAGATTAAACAGCCCTATAACCCCTAAAGAAAAAGAAACAGTTATTAAAAATCTCCCAACCAAAAAAGCCCAGGGCCAGATGGCTTTAGCATGGAATTCTATCAGACCTTCAAAGAGGAGCTAACACCAATACTCTTCAAACTCTTTCACCAAATAGAATCAGAAAGAACACTGCCAAACTCATTCTATGAGGCCACAGTCACCCTGATTCCTAAACCACCAAAGACCCAACAAAGAAAGAGAACTTCAGACCAATCTCCCTCATGAACATAGATGCAAAAATACTTAATAAAATACTAGCAAACCAAATTCAAGAACACATCAAAAGTATCATACACCATGATCAAGTAGGCTTCATCCCAGGAATGCAGGGATGGTTCAACATAAGAAAGTCTATCAACGTCATTCACCATACAGACAAGTTGAAAGAAAAAAAAAACACATGATAATCTTGCTAGATGCAGAAAACGCATTTGACAAAATCCAACACCCCTTCATGCTAAAAGTTCTGGAGAGAACGGGCATACAAGGACCATACCTAGAAATAATAAAGGCAATATACAGCAAGCAAGTAGCCAACATCAAACTAAATGGAGAGAAACTTAAAGCATTTCCTCTAAACTCAGGGACAAGACAAGGATGTCCACTTTCACCATATCTCTTCAATATACTACTTGAAGTTCTTGCTAGAGCAATAAGACAACGAAAAGAGATCAAGGGGATACAAATTGGAAATGAAGAAGTCAAATTATCCCTATTTGCAGAGGATATGATAGTATACATAAGCAACCCCAAAAATTCCACCAGAGAACTCTTACAGCTGATAAACACCTTCAGCAAGGTGGCTGGATACAAAATCAATTCAAAAAACAAATCAGAAGCCCTTCTTTATACAAAAAACAAATGGGCTGAGAAAGAAATAAGGGAAACAACCCCCTTCACAATAGCCACAAACAATATAAAATACCTGGGGGTATCTCTAACCAAGCAAGTAAAGGACCTGTACAACAAGAAGAACTTCATGCGCTTGAAGAAAGAAATTGAAGAGGCCTTTAAAAGATGGAAAGATCTCCCATGCTCATGGATAGTAGGATCAACATAATAAAAATGGCCATCCTACCAAAAGCAATATATAGATTCAATGCAATTCCTGTCAAAATACCAACACAATTCTTTATACATCTGGAAAGAGCTATTCTCAATTTCAAATGGAACAACAAAAAATCCAGAATAGCTAAATCAATCCTGTACAATAAAAAATAAATAAATAAATAAAACATCTGGAGGTATCACCATCCCAGATTTCAAGCTGTACTACAGAGCAATAGCAATAAAAACAGCATGATACTGGTATAGAAACAGACCAGTAGATCAATGGAATCGAATTGAAGATCCAGAAATACACCCACACACCAAGGCCACATAATTTTTGACAAAGAAGCCAAAACGGCACAATGGAAAAGGGACAGCATCTTCAACAAATGTTGCTGGTCCAACTGGATGTCCACTTGTAAAAGAATGAAATTAGACCCATACTTATCACCTTGTACAAAACTTAAGTCCAAGTGGATCAAAGACCTTAACATAAGGCCAGTCACACTAAATCTACTAGAAGAAAAACTAGGAAAAACCCTCGAACTCATTGGCACAAGTGACAACTTACTGAACAGAACACCAACAGCTCAGGACCTGAGGTCAACAATCAATAAATGGGACCTCATGAAACTGAAAAGCTTCTGTAAGGCAAAAGACACTGTCATTCGAACAAAACGGCAGCCTACAGACTGGGAGAAAATCTTCACCAACCCCACATCTGACAGAGGGCTAATACCCAAAATCTACAAAGAACTCAAGAAATTAAATGCCAAGAAACCAAATAATCCAATCAAAAAATGGGGGATGGAGCCAAATAGAGAATTCACAAAGGAGGAATCCCTAATGGCCGAGAGACACTTGAAGAAATGCTCAACGTCTTTAATCATCAGAGAAAT
>CAJQZJ010000217.1:439611-456390 GCA_907164525.1 Lophiomys imhausi
TGTGTGTGTGAGGCACATGTGTAGAGGTCAGGGGACAATTTACAGGAGTTGGTTCTTTGTTTCCACCGTGTGGATTCCAGACAGAATGTAGGCCTTCAAGTTGGTGGCAAATGCCTTTATCTGCTAAGCCATTTCACTGGGGCGATATTGATGCCAGAGAGATGGCTCAGGAATTTAGAGCTCTTGCAGAAGACCTGAGTTTGGTTCCCAGCACTCACGGTAACAGCTCACAACTGCCTATAACTCCAGCTCCAGTGGGTCTGATACCTCTAGCCTCCATAGGCACCTGCACTCAGGCACACATATTTCCACATACATACATAATTTAAAGCTTTTGAATATGTTTGTTTGTGATTTGTTTGTGTTCTTAATATTTACTCTGGAAAGTAAACAATTAAAAATAGGTAATTTGTGAATAACTTCTCCCATTGTGTCAGTTATCTTTTTACTTTCTTGATTTCCCCCTTCTTTTTGCATTAGCTTTGTTGATATACAATCTATATACCATGTAGTTCACACACTTGACATATGTAATTTCATGTATTTTAGTATATGCACAGGTATCATGACCATCACTTTCCAAAAATTTCATAATCCCCAAAAGAAACTTCATACTTACTTGCAGTTAATCCCCATAGAATTTTGTGTTTTTTTGATATAGGGTCTCATGTATCTCAGGCTGACCTCTAACTCGCTATATAGCCAAGGATGACCTTGAACTTCTGATCTTCCTGTCAATATCTCCAAGAGCTGGGATTACAGGTGTGTACCACACCCAGTTTCTGTGGAGCTGATGAGTGAACTCAGGGTTTTGTGCGTATTAAACAAGCACTCCACCAACTGAGCTACATCCTTAGACATTGAATTTTTTTTCAGTATTTATTGTTGTTGCTGTTGTGGGGAATATACATACAGGTGCACTTGCAGAGGTAAGGGGATAACTGTGTGGAGTTGGTTTTTACAGTCCAGCCCTTCATGTGGGTTTTGGGGATGAAGCGGAGGTGGCCAGGCTTGTATAACAATCACCTTTGTTCACTGAGCCATCTCACTAGTCCCTGAGCTTTAAGGTAGATTTTGTTGGACACGTTTGTGGTTTGACCTTTAGAACAGCTGGGCTCTACAGTTATGGGAAAGCTTTCTACTTCCTACCATCAGTTGTTCAAGGCCACCCTCAGCTACACAGGGAGTTCAAGACTGGCCTAGGACATAGGAGACCCTGTCTCAAAACAAAATTTTTTAAAAAGACATCATGCTAAATGGAATAAACTAGACCTTTCTAATCTGCTCTGTCTCTGTACTTGAAACATTCATGTAGGGCTCTATACTTTTTTCCAGGTGATCAAGAGTAATACCTATAAGAAAGGAACATATAATAACATGCAACACAGATTGCCTTTAGGAAAGATTTTCTCTACATTCTAGACTTTGATTTTTTTTCACTCAATATAAATTTTGAGAGGATAGTCATGTGACAATTAGCAAAAGGAAGGCGATCTGAGAAACCTTTTTTGAGGTGGTTTCATCATTATGTTAACATTGTGTACTTCCACATACCTGCATTGCAGAACGTAGGTAGGATGTACAGCATACCCATCATGTCTGCATCCATCATTGACTGAAATGTCATGTCATTCTGCATGGTAGAAATAATTTATGCCGGGTACGTTGTTTTTTGGATAAACATTAAAATGTAGTCCTTGTCCAGGAAGAATTTATAATTATGCGTGGGGGGCACATGTAAACAAATAACGACCATGTTATGAAGTGTAAGTCTCAGAAGAGAAGTGCTGTGGAGAAATAGTATGTGAGCTGGAGAGTAGCCAAAGAAAACTCCTCAGGGTAGAAGTATTTGAGGTAAATTTTTGGGAGGAGAGATCATACTAGGGATGGGCAACTAGTGTTGCAGAACCTGGGATCTCATGCATGCTCAGCAAGCACCCAGCCACCAAGCTATACCCTTATCCTTAAAAAAAAGCTTTAAGACAGAGTGTCACTAAGTTCTCAGGTAGATCTTTAACTTGTGATCCCTCTGTCTCTGCTTCCTGGGTAACTAAGATAAAAAATTTGTGTCACCAGGCTTGGCTTTCAGCCAAACAGTAAAGCATAAGGAGATGTTTAGTAGGCAGAAGTTGGAGAGAACATGAGGACTAAGGACAGAAAAGGAAGAAAGAATATGGGATGTTTGGGAGCAATCTGAAGGCCCTCTCTAACTAAAGGGCACATTCCTGTAGGTGATGGTGGAAAGGTTGGTTGGGACTCCATTGTAAAGACTTAAACAGTTTGTATCCTACACTGTAAAGCAATGCTTTCCAAACTTCACTTACTGTATTTTCCCTTCACAGTTTGGTGTCTTGTCTTTGGTGTCATGAACTTATGACATATTTAATTTATATTAACATTAAAGTGTAACTAGTAAAATAATAACATACACATTGCTATGCCTCAATGTATACTGACACTTTTCAGAAAGCTAATGCTGAGTGCATTATTGAAAAAGAATAAGTGGAGGGTGACAGTGGAGATTACATTAAAGGCTATTGAGACACTTAGAGATGACAAAATTCTAATCTGAAAAAAGCCTTATTGGCAAGGGTGGTGGAGAAGGGAAGGGATTTTAAAAGAGATTTAGGATAGGGTTTATGATTAATTAGAGGAAGGTTGGGATATTTATAACTAGAATCTGGATTTGGTGACTAATTAAGAAGGGTGGAAGATTACAGGAGTGACCTGGCGTTACAGGTCTCTCTTGTACAAGTGATGACACTATTACTAAAA
Organism: Lophiomys imhausi; assembly: GCA_907164525.1. Taxonomy (NCBI): domain Eukaryota; kingdom Metazoa; phylum Chordata; class Mammalia; order Rodentia; family Muridae; genus Lophiomys; species Lophiomys imhausi. The sequence goes on from CAJQZJ010000217.1 coordinate 442,387, forward strand.
TAGAGATCAAAAGTTCATTGTGAGAAAAGGTGGGTTTTTCTGACCATTTTGTTATTACTAATTTCAATTTTATTTCTCATTAAAAATCTAGTATATTCTCACTTTAACAAACAAAATAATCCAAAGATACAAGATGAGCAAGTTAATATTCTCTTTCCTTACTTGTATCTAGAGTGAGACATGTAAGAGATAGTATGTAAAAGATCTCCCACAGTTAACTTTTAAGTGTTAAAAAGAGACAACCATGGGAACTGGGAAAATATGCAAATAACCAAGGTGCTTAACCTCAGCCCGGTTAGACTTCCTCAAGTGTCTTCAAGAAGAAGTTCTACAGGTCCACTGATTTTTTTAAGCTACTTTTTCTTTTTGAGACAGGGTTTCTCTGTATATCTCTGGCTGTCCTGGACTCACTCTGTAGACCAGGCTGGCCTTGACCTCACAGAGATCCACCTGCCTCTGCCTCCCAAGTGCTGGGATTAAAGGCATTCGCCACCACACCCAGTCATTACAGACAACTGTGAAATGCCATGTGGGTGCTGGGATTTGAACCTAGGTCCTTTGGAAGAACAGCCAGTGCTCTTATCCACTGAGCCATCTCTCCAGCCCTTTTAAAGCTACTTTTAACTCCTCACTAACATTTTAAAATATCTTAAAAACAGAAAGTTCAGCAAAGCAGCAGCTTGAGAAATGCATTTACTACTTCTGTGTGTTTCTCATTTGTCCTGATTAAGCCACTGGAAATTCATAAGATTATTAAAATCTGCCCATCGTGGTGTCACATGCGTGCAATTCCAACACTCAGGAGGAAAGGGCACTCTTGTTACAGACAGCCTGCTTTACATAATAAATAAGTTCTTGGCTAAAAAGAAAGAAAGAAATAGAAAATTGGCTAGTATGCTCCTATTTGCAAATAATTGCTATGATTATTATGACATCTGCCCTTTGACAATCTTCTACTGTCTACTTGCAGTATTGAGGGACCAATATATGTGACCCTTTACATAGTGTTTATGAGTGTATATATGCTTATGTAAAAACTATGTGATTTTGATAGTGGGTATTCCTTTTTAAAGATTTGCTTTATTTTAATTTATGTGCCTATGTGTGTGCGGGGTGGCCACAGAAGCCTGAGGCATGGCTTCGCTGTTGGAGGCATAGGCAACTAATAGGGAGCTGCCTGGCTGCTGAGAACTGACCCTGGGTCCTCTGCAAAAGCAGCCAAGAGTTCTTAACTGCTGAGCCATCTCTACAGCCCCAATAATGGATGTTTTGTTATAAAAATGAGGCTATTTATTTCACACACACTTGTAAAGTACCCTGCAACTTGATTTCCTCAGCTGTCCATACTGCAATGCTTGCACACTACTAGATCATGATATACTAAGTTAACCCACACTTTTCTCTGGGATCCAATTTTTTGCCTACCTTTCTTTCAAACTAGCTATATTATGTTTTAAGTGTGACTTTCCTGCAAATAACATATATTTGGTTTGTGATTTTTTTTTAAATTTAGTCTACCAATCTCTGGATTTTTTTTTTTTTTTTTTGGTTTTTCGAGACAGGGTTTCTCTGTATAACAGCTCTGGCAGTCCTAGACTCACTTTGTAGACCAGGCTGGCCTCGAACTCAGAGATCCGCCTGCCTCTGCCTCCCAAGTGCTGGGATTAAAGACGTGCGCCACCACCGCCCGGCCCAATCTCTGGATTTTAACCAGGCCATTTGCATTTTGGGTCATCATATTAGTGTCCTTTAAGATTGCTGTGATGAGAGCCTTAAAATAACATTTATCATGTCACAGCTCTGGAGTGGGGAGTTGTTGGCAGGGCCATGCTCCACCCAGAGCCTCTGGAGGAGGATCTTTGCCTGTCCAGCTTCTGGTGCAGTAGCCCCAGGTGGTCCATGGCTTGCAGCAGCTTAATTCCAATCTCTGTCCTGTCTTCACAGGGCCATCTTTCCTCTCCATCAATGTTCACGTGGCAGTCTCCTGTTTCTACACCATTCTTCAGACTTGCACCTTCTCATGAGGAAATCAGCTTTGCTGGATTTACAGTTCACCCTAATGGCTTTATTAAATTTTTTTTTCCGGATAGGGTTTCTCTGTGTAGCCTGGCTGGCTGTCCTGGACTCACTTTGTAGATCAGGCTGGATTTGAACTCACAGAGATCCACCTGCCTGTGCCTCCCAAGTGCTGGGATTAAAGTCATGCACAACCACGCCCTGCATTTATAGGCAGCTGTGAACTGCCATGTGGGTGCTGGGATTTGAACCCTGGTCCTTTGAAAGAATAGCCAGTGCTCTTAACCACTGAGCCATCTCTCCAGCCCCCACTTTATTAATTTTTTAACATTCACTTTTTAAATTTTATGTGTGTGGATGTTTTGCCTGCATACACATGCACATGTGTATGCACATCTCATGTGGGTTTGGTGTCAGTGGAGTTCAGAATTGGGTATCAGATCCCCTGAAACTGGAGCTATAGATTGTTGTGAACCACCATGCCAGCACTGGGAACTAAACCTGGGTCCTCTGCAAAAGCAGCAAGTGCTCTTAATCACAGAGCTAATTCTGTAGCCCCTAATGGTTTCACTGAAAATTAACTGCATCTGTAAAGACTTTATTAAAGACTTTATTGCCACAAAAGGTAACTTTTAAAGGTTCTGAGGTCGAGGACTTCAATGTACATTTTTGGAGAACACAAACTCACAAAGGTAATTGTCGGCATGATAAGCCGGAGTCTGATAATATAGTACTTGTTTCCTGTTGGTTTCTTCTGTTTCTCTCTTTGTGTTTCCTTATTTTTCTGTGGAGTTTTAGAATTCTTCTTCTTCTTCTTCTCCTCCTCCTCCTCCTCCTCCTCCTCCTCCTCCTCCTTCACCTACGGTCTTACTATGTAACCCAGGCTGGCTGGCCTCAAACTTGACATCCTTCTGCATCTGCCCCCCACATGCTGGGATTCCAGGCATGCATCATTACATCTAACCTATTTGTGGTATTTTAAAATTTTAATTTAAAATGAATTACTGTGTGTATGTGAGGGTAGTGGGGTTGTGCTGTGAGGGTGCATGCAAGCCACAGAACAGAAGTGGAGGTGAGAGGACAGCTTTCTTCAGAGGCTAGAGGTGGTTGTCAGATGTCATGTTCACTCTCCACCTTATTCCCTTACACAGAGTCTCATAGAACCTAGAGCTAGGCCAGAGGCCACCAAGCCCCAGCAACTCTGTTTCCAGCACGTACAGCACTGGGGTTACAGGCTTATACATACTGGCCTTTTACAGGGATGATTTGAACTCATATCCTCATACGTGTGTAACTATTGCTTTAATCCACAGAGCCATCTCCTTAGCCTTTAGGGTCCCTTAGTTCTTATCTGTTGTTCTTTTCTCTGGTCCAAGATACTATCCAGAACGTCATATCACATTTAGTCACCATGTTTCCTTGGCGCTTCTGAATTGTGACCATTTCTCACACATTTATTTTTAAAACCTTGATGTTTTCAGTGACTACTTGTCAGTTGTTTTGTAAAATAATGGAATCTGTGTGATGCATTTGTCACAATTAAGCTGAATTATGGACTTGGGGAAGGCTACAGAGGTAGACAAATTTTCATCATGTCGTGTCAAGGATACCTACTTTCAAAATGGCCCCACTGTCAGTGTTATCTTTATAACCTGGCTGAGATAGTGTTTGTCAGACTTTATTGTCTTCACAATAAACTTACTTTTTCCTCCTTTCTATGCTAGGCTTTTAGAAGTCAGTATGTATACCCAAAGTGAAGGACTAGAGTTATGCTTTGTTTCTTTGAGGAAAGGGTCTATAGATATTATTAGAACAATTATCTTCTTCCTCATGCATGTATGTGTGTGTGAATGTATTGGTCCATCTGCCATTTGTCTGCTCAGTGTAACAGTCATTTATGTATCTGAGCATGGACTCATCAGTATGTATTTTATACTGTGGGTTATAAGTTAGCACTCTTTCATTTTCTTGCGCAGATTGTTCTGGTTTGGTCATGGAAGCTCTTGTAGCCTGCTCTTAGCCCTTACCATTTTTTTGAGGGTGCAGTTTCCTACATTTGGGCACAGTCCTAAGTTCACCACATGTTCTGCTATGCTCTGACAGTTCATTTGCTTCTGTGCTTGAAAAATGTTCTACATTATCTGTCCTGCATGGCTTCAGATGAGAAATGTATGCTCATTCAGACTGGGGTTCTCTATAAGTGATGCATTTTTCTCTGAGTCAATTCAAGAGTTGTTGTATGTCTCTGTCTTTTATGAAGATTCATTGTGATGTGTGGCTTGGCATGTATTTCTCTGTAATAAAATCTTTATTTAAGATATATATATATATATATATATATATTATTTGGAGTTAGAGTATTGCTGTGTAGCCCTAGCTAGCCTGGAACTCAATAGATAGCAGCTTGCATGCGCCACCGTGCCCAGTCTAGATTTATTAATTTTTATTTTATGCGGAGCAGTGTTCTGCTCATGAATATATCTGTGCACCACATGCATGCCTCGTGCCTGAGGACGTCAGAAGAGGGCATAAGATGCTCTGTAACTGGAGTTACAGACTGTTGTGAGCCACTATGTAGGTGCCAAAGCTAAACCCAGGACCTTTGCAAGAGCAACAAGTGCTCTTTATTTCCAGCCCCTGCAATTGACTTAGAAAAGATTCTTTATCACTTATCTTATATATATGTGTGAATATGTCTATGTGAGTATGTATATATGTTTGTTTGTTGACATGCATGCCAGTGTTTGCCCATGGAGGCCAGAAGAGGGCATTGATGTTTTCCTCTATCACTCTGCATATTTCTTTGAGGTGGGGATCTCTCCTTGAACCTAGGCCTCATGTTTTGTCAGCTAGGATGGAATCCAGCAAGCCCAGGAATGTTCCTGTCTCCAGCTGCCTCAGAGCTGGGATTACAGGCATGCACATAATGCCTGGCTCGTTATATGGGTGCCGGGAGCCAAAGTCCAGTCCTTGTGACTCTGCAGCCAGCACTCTAACCAACTGACCCATGTCTCCAACTTCTCTTTGTTGATTTTGGTTTTGAAACAGGTCTCATGTAACCCAGGCTGGCTTCAAACTCACTATGAAGCCAAGATGATTTTGAACTCCTGATCGTGTTGCCTTTGCCTCCTGAGTGCTGGGGTGTACATCACCATCACTAGTTATGCAATGTTGGGGATCAAATCCATGGCTTTCCTTCATGCTAGACAAACAGTCTATCAACTGAACCACATCTGCAGCCTAATAACTGGTTCTCTAATAGTTGTGTACTGTATTATAGGTGAAGATACCAATTTAAAAATAAAATCACCAGCCGGGCGTGGTGGCACATGCCTTTAATCCCAGCACTCGGGAGGCAGAGGCAGGTGGATCACCATGAGTTCGAGGCCAGCCTGGTCTACAAAGTGAGTCCAGGACAGCTAGAGCTGTTACACAGAGAAACCCTGTCTTGAAAAACAAAAACAAAAACAAAAATCACCAAGAGAAAGGATATTTATTGCAGCAGTATTGTCACTGGCAAAATTTGAAATTATAAATAACATGCTATTAATTTGGGTATTTCCTCAGTGATACAGGCTGAGTTAATCATATTCCTCAATTTATAACATATTATTATTAACCTTCAGTTTCCTGTGGCCACAACATATTTGCACATGCACACTTAAGGTGCTTTGGGAGAATTGTCTTAGTATCTAAGGGATATATGTATGTGTTTTAAACTTTAGAGAATATTACCAGATGCTTTTTCTAAAAGGTTACAGAAGCTCATGTTTTGATCAACGTTGTACAAAAGTGCCTGATTCCATGAGTTTTCACCAGCAGCGGATAGTCTCATTTTTATTAATCTTGTGAGAAATGCTGCATCATTGTTTTATTTGTATTTCTTTAGTAGAACAGGTTTTTACATTTTTGGCAACTTGACTTTTTGCTGTAAATTTCCTTGTTTTGAACTGAATTATGAGCTATTGAGTTTATGGTAAGGACTGTGAATGAAAATCATAGGCTTGACATACCTGGTTTACCCAGAAAAGAAGCTTGTATGAGGACGGGGCCAGAGAAATTGGGGCTGCTGAAGAGGTTAGTGCCATTAAAGTGAAAGGGGGGCACCTCACACTGTGACAGTAGGCAGAAGCCTCAGGGGTAGAAAGGGATAACTCATTTGAAATACTGACTGCAGACGTCCTCGCTCTTGCTCTTTGCTCTCGCTCTTTGTTTGGGTCTTCTACTAATCAGGTCAGGCTGAACACTGACTATATTGATGTCATGGATGTGTCCCCAGACCTAGTTGTTTCCATAGGTGTGATGTTATAAATTCTCGTGCTGAGGGGACTGGAGAGGTGGCTCAGTGGTTAAAAACACTGGCTCTTCTTCCAGAGGACCTGGGTTCAATTCCCAACACCCATATGGCAGCACACAATTGTGTGTAATTCCTGTTCCAAGGGATTCGACACCCTCACCCAGACATACATGGAGTCAAAACACCAATGCACATAAATAAAATAAATAAATTATTAAAAATATTCTGGTGATAAACCTGGTCTGACTTATTATATGACCATCCTCTGTGATCATATGATGGCTAACATTCTAAGTTATCATTGAGTAATAGAATTGCATAGAATCAGTGTAAATCTGCCTCAACTAAAGAATGTGTAGCTACTGTAGGCAACTGTGAACGCCAGTTGCAGGTGAATGCATTGTAAAACAACTGGCTTTCTTTTTGCAAGTGGTTCTGATATTACAGGCATGCCAGAACAGATTGGTAAAAGGTTGGTAAAAGGTAAACCATTTGAAACTGTTAATTTCTCTTTGATAAAACTTCCCAGGGCTTGTTAAAAGAGAAGGAAAGGAGAGAGAGAGAGAGAGAGAGAGAGAGAGAGAGAGAGAGAGAGAGAGAGAGAGAGAGAGAGAGAGCATGCTTTGCTAAGAGAGCTCTGGAGGGCACACTGTTTACACAAACAGAAAACAAACCAAGGCCAGGCACTCTGTTACTGAGCCTCACTCCCAGGGCTGAGATTCTTTTGATGATTAAGAACAATGTGTTGGTGGCTGACTCCCTTCCTCCACAAGACATGGGAGTAGGTTGGGGGGGGGGGGACCAAACTCAGGTCCCCTGCAACAGCAGGTACTGCTCTGAACTGCTGAGCCGTCTCTCCAGCCTAGACCTAATTTTTTAATTAAATTATTATTTTTTTTTAATCAGAAAAATGTCTTGGGGACTTGTTGGTAAGAAAACAAAGAGTTTCAACATGGGAAGAGGATTTGAGTCATGAGGGTGAAGATGACACGTTTACAATGACGACTCATTATAGACACATATGAAACTGTCAACACATGAAATAAATAGATAAGGTATATTAGCTTGGGTGCTGTGTTTGGAACTAATGGTGGGAGACAGTAGCAAAACAGCACAGACTGATATTGCGGATTCAGGTAGCTCTTCTAAGCAAGGTATTAATTAAACCATTCCCTCTAGTTCTCTGGGAAGGAAGCAAGCAGATTAGGCCTCTGTCTAATAAGGAGAGGAAGGGTATGAGTGATGAAATTAGCCTCTGTTTGAAAATCTGCTGTGTGCTATAAAACTCACTAAAGTCCTCACTAGCAGACTGTGGGTGGGTTCTGAGTACTTGGCACACAGTGTGGGTGCTCAATAAATATCTGAATTTAAACTGCTAAATTAGTCATTTTAGGCTCTGCAATAACCCTATGAGGTAAGTATTTTACCCTACAGTTTGCAGATTAGAATCCTGAGAGATAGAGAATTCATTATCTCCCTTCTCATTTACAGGATGTGCATACATGGCTTATCCTCATGGGAGAGGATAGCCCAGGTCTTGGGGTGAGAGATGAGGGAGATGAGGCAGTGGGGAAGAAGGCAGCTCTTTCTCCTCATTGACGTGCTTTACAGTAGTTTCCGGGGCTTGGAACTTGACATTTGCAACTGGATAATTCTTTGTAGTGGGGGTGGGGGGTGGCTATCTTGGGCTACAAGTGATGTTGAACATCATCTCAGGATGTCTCTAAGATGCCCAAGCCATGTTTTGACAACCAAAAATGTCTCCAAACATTGCCAGGGGTTAAGATCTCTCTTGCCTTAGACACGGACAGGACAGGGACAGGACTTCCTAGGAGCCTCCTAATCCTTTAAAGGAGTGTATCTTCTCCAATTTTTACCCACAGAGTCAGTGCTCATCAGCCTCATGTGAACACAAATTGACCCTGGCCAATTCTAAGCCAGCCTTTTTCCTGTGACCTCCATTTTCTTCTCACTCTATTAAAAAATTCTGTTTTTCCCAGCAAGTGTGTTTGATGCACACTTGTAATGCCAGCACTTGGTATATAGAAATAGGAGGATCCTGGGGCTGGGGAGATGGCTCAGAGTTTAAGAGCACTGGCTGTTCTTCCAGAGATCCTGAGTTCAATTCCCAGCAACCACATGGTAGCTCATAATCATCTATAATGAGATCTGGTGTCCTCTTCTGACATCTAGGTATACATGGAGATTGAGCATATACATTAAAAAAAGAGAGAGAAATAGGAAGATTCTGAGTTCAAGGCTAGCCTGGGCTACAATAAATAAGTTGGAAGCCAGTTTGTGTTACATATGGACTCTGCCTGAAACAAATGAATAAACAAACAGGCAAAAATTTAAAAGATGTTTTGCCCTTACTCAGGTGTCTCCCCACCGCATTGTCTACCCTAGCCCTTCCTCCTATGTCATGCACAGTGGTCTTTGTGTGGAGGTAGAACTTCAAGAGGTCTGGAGCTGAAGTCACTTAGTATGTTTGAATTTTCTGGAAAATCCAGGCCCCTCTGCTGCTAAACTTTACCCTAGGCCCCGAGGCTGACTTGCTCTGTCTCCACATCTCTGCTTCCTTGTCATGGGTCTTCTCTGTCTTAAGGAGATGACAATCATATTTGTGGAATTTGAAAAGACAGAGTGCGGTCATGTCGGTCTGAATCTAAGCCTCTTGCCTTACCTGTATCGTAGTCCTTCTTGAACAAACACGGACTACAAGACCCTGGAAGGCAAGTTGCAAGATTGAGAAAAACAGCCAACTGCTCCCCGCAAAAAAAGCCCAGGATGTTCTATTAGATTTGAAAATGTGTGTCTCCCAACTGCTGCTACAAATATTTTAGGTAAAAATTCATACATCAATTATCTGAATTTCAAACTTAGCTGAGTGTTCTGTATTTTATCTGGCAATCCTTCTAGAGACCTTATCAGAAAACTTTTGCATCCTGACCAGAGAAATTCCTACTTGGTAGGTCTGGATGGGGCATAAAAGTTTGTTTATGTTGGTTTGGGGACCACACTCTTGAAAGCCACTGGCATATAGGATAAACAGAGAAAGATAAGGATGTTGTCTCCCTTGAAGCATCAAAGTTAAAGAGAAGAAAGTTGCTAAAACTTGAAGCAGCTGCTTGTTTTTTAAGTACTGACTCCTACCACCCCACCCCATCAGGAATCCATTCGTAAAGGTGTGTGAATTGTCATGGTTTTAGAGTATTTGTAGTGCTGAGATTAGAGCCCTGGCCATGCACATTCTGGACAAGTTCCCTTCACAGAACAGCAGTCCGTAGCTTAGGTTGTACATTTAAATCAGTAACTATAGTGGGCTAGCTGGACCAAAGTATGGATTTTAAACATAGATACAAAATACTCGGAGAGTCACTTTAGGAAGTAGTTCTCACTGTTTACCAAAGCCGAGTGTTAGTCATTGTTTAATTGTGATTAAGTCAGGAGAATGCCTCAGTTTATAATCTGAAGGGTTCTTAAAAACTATGAGATTTTCTTTATCCTCCTTCCACCCCCTCCCTCTCTCATTTCTCTCCATCTGTCTTTCCTTCAGCATTTTATGCTAATTACAAAAGTAAAATAAAACATGCTCATGAGATTTCAAACAGGCATTATAGCAAGTTACACTTTGAAAGAGAGCTCCTCTGTAATGGCAGCCCTGAGAATAGCTCTGTTGACTGCTGAATATGTATATGACATCTCTTTGCATAATTCCAATATGTATAGTTTTATTTATTTTATTAAATAAAAATTTGAGCATACCGAACATACTGTTCTGATTTTTAAAAAAAATTACTATAGAATTTGGACATCTTCCAATACCAGTGTATATGGATCTAATTTTTAACAAAGATTTGTTTTTAAATTTTTTATGTGTCTATGTTGAGTACCTGAATGTATGTTTGTGTACTGTGTGTGTCTGGTGCCGGCAGAGACAAGAGAGGGTATCAGACCCCTTCCCCATATCCAGAACTGGAATTACATGGAGTTGTAAACTTCCACATGGGTGCTGGGAACCACACCCTGGTCCTTTGCAACAGCAGCCATTGCTCTTAATTGCTGAGCCATCTCTCCAGCCTAGACCTAATTTTTACATTAAATTTAAATTATTTATTTTAATTAATTAATTAATAAATAATAAATTAAATTAAAATTTAAAAATCAAGGAGCTGGAGAGATGGCTCAGTGGTTAAGAGCACTGTGTGTTCTTCTAGAGGACCAGGGGTTCAATTCCCAGCACCCACATGGCAGATCACAGCTGTCTATAACTCTGGCCCCAGGGGATCAGACAATCTCATCCAGACATACATGCAGACAAAACACCAATGCACCTAAAATAAAAATAAACAAATCTTTAAAAATATCCAAACAATGTCCTGTGCCCTAGCCTTCTGACTACTTGCCCCTACACTTACCTAATTGGCTAATATATTTTCTTCTTTCTTCCCCTAACCCTCACCTCTGTTTTTGAGATAGGGTCTCACTATGTAGCCCTGGCTGTCTTGCAATTCACTTTGTAGACCAAGCTGGCCTGGAACTAATAGAGATCCAACCGCCTCTGTCTCCTGAGTGCTGGGATCAAAAGTGTGTACCACGATGCTGGTCTTTCTTTTTCTTGAAACACATTGCTGAGGCCAAAACAAGGTGCCACCTATATACTAGGTAATCTCTATAGTGCTGAACCACACTCCCAGTTCTTTTCTGGCCTTTAGTGTCTTGCAGCTTGTTTACTGAAGAAACTTGGCAATTTGACCTATAGAGTTTCCAAGTCTGGATATTGGATACCCATTATCTAGGTTACCATATTCTCTGTACTGTGTTTTCTTTAAATATTCTTTTTTTGTTGTTGTTTTGAGACAGGGTTTCTCTGTGTAACAGCTCTGGCTGCCCTGGACTCACTTTGTAGACCAGGCTGGCCGCAAACTCACAGAGATCCGCCTGCTTCTGCCTCCCGAGTGCTGGGATTAAAGGCGTGCGCCACCACGCCCTCTTTAAATATTTTTAAAATGTATTATTACTGTGTGTGTACATGATGCATATGTGTGAGCACACATGCCACATAGCACTTGTGTCGGTCAGAGGACAACTCTGTGGTGTCAGTTCTCTCCTCCTACCTCTGGGGATCAAACTCAGGTCACCAGGTTTCCATGGCAGGCGTCTTTATCCACTGAGCTATTTTACCAGCTCCTCTGCTATGTTTTCTTTGTTCTTGTTTTAAGACAGGGTCTCATGTAGCCCAAGTTGGCTGCCTACTCTCTAAATAGTTGAAGACGACCTTGAACTGATCCTCCCTCCATGTCCCCAGTGCATGCCTGGCTTATATATTTTTTCTTTATATTGGTGGTTGATTTGATCAGGTACAGGTAGGAGGGTTTTGGAAAGACTAGTTCATAGATGATTTTTGTACTCTCTTAGTGGAAGGCACATTATGTTCCCTGTTTCTCTGTGGTATTAGTAGCCATTTGTTGCTTAAAGCCTAGTTCCATTTATTCATTAAGGTTTGTAGAATGGTGACATTTGAATTCTATTATTCATCATTTGTTTTCTAGGATAAAGAAAAACATATTATTTGGTTGGTAATCTGTATAGTTTGTTAAGGTAAAGCAATGTAAATGTTTGCTTTTTCTGTCTAATTTTTTTTCAAAATAGTTATTTGTTTTTTTAATTCTAAAAATGTCAGTGATATTAAAAAAAAAACAGTAAGCATGAACTCAGGAATTGAAGCAAATTGATGCTTCAGTCTCATTTTATACATTTTCTGGCATAGACCTGAGATCACTTCTCTAAAAAGACCTAGTTTCTTTTTTGTGGGAAATGGTATCTCAAGGCCGCTGTCTGCCTGGATGCTAAGAGCAGTACTCACAGGTACTGAGTTGATCGGCGTTTCAAACCTTTTAAGGAAAAATAGGACAGGAGATATTGATGTGTTGTTTTTTTCGAAATCAGGTCTTCAGGGGTTTTCTTAGCTGTCTCACCTCTGAATCTCCTTTCTTTCATCCTTGAGAACCCACGAGTACAGGAGATAATAGGCTTAAATTACCATATTATTATGCACCAGCTTTATATGCCATGCCATCCACAACTGTCTCACAGCAGAATATTAATGCTCTCACTGCTAACAGGGTGGCAAAACCAGAACGACTTTGCACCCTCTCTACCTGTACTCCACTGGCAATTACAAACTGCACTTTCATACTGACAGCCTGATTCTACATGCATGTTATGTGCATTTATATACTTGGTTTATGTGATGGTCACAAACAGTCCTTTTGTCGATGTTTTTCTGGTTGTTTTATTTTTCTAGAATTTTTTTTTTCCTGTAAAAGCAGATTGCTTAGGAAGGGGTCACAAGAGCAGTATTTCCTGAGTGGGTACATGTTCACAAGCTGGTAGACTCTATCCTTGAATATTACTTAGCTAGAGATGTCATAAAAAACACCAGAGACTGGGTGACATAAACAGCAGAAATGTATTTCACAGTCCCGGAGGCTAGAAACTCAAGGTCAGGTGTTGGCAGGCTTGGTTTCTCTGAGGCATCTGTCCTTCCTTGGTTGGCAGAAGCTGCCTTCTTGCTCTCTTGGCACATAGCTTTTCCCCTGCTATCTTTTGTCTATTTATTGTTTGAGACTGCACATTGCTGTATAGCTCAGGCTAGCCTTGGAATTTCAACTATGTGCTCCCATGGCAGGCCTTTGGTGTCTGTATGTGTACGAGAATCACCTCTTTTAAAGGTTGTTTTTGACAATACTGGGGATGTAACCTAAGGCTGAGCAAATGGCAGGCAAGTGCTGCATGACTGAGCTCCACCCCCAGCCCTCCTCCTCTTCCAGACTGCAATCAGAGGGAAAGACCTCTTTCAGATATTCTGAGGTGCCAGGGCTTAGGGGTTCAACATGTGAACTTTTTTTGTTTGGTGAGAGGATACAATTCAGCTCATAACAGTTTGGCTACAAATAAAAAATGTTACTTAAAAAAAACCTTTGTGTCAGTCATTTAAAAAAATTCTTTGATAATTTCAAGTATGTATGTAATGTATTTTGATCATTTTCATAGTCCATTACTGCTGTCATCCCCTTCCCACTGAACCCTTTCTTCTACCCAACAAGTTCCCCTCCTTCTTTTGTATCTTTTGTTTTGGTACATTTTATTTAGTGTTTGTGGCCCACCGAGGTTAATTGGGTTGCTGGCATGGGGATGCGGTTATGTAGTATATTGTGAGGTACTTATCAGTGGTTACATCACAGAAGCGCCCATTAACTGCCAATAGAGCCTGAGAATCCAAGGCAGAATTTTGTCTGCTTGGTTTACATTCTTTTTCCTATATGTCATGAATACTTTGTTTTCTTTTCTTCCAGTATAAAGTGTCATTGTCAATACATCTGATAACTGACTGTTTTTCTTTCATTTGTTCTCCTCGACTAGGTAGAAAATCTTCCACTAAAAATCCAATACTTTAGGCAGAAGCAGGGGGAACTCTGTGAATTCGAGGCCAGTCTGCTCTACAAATCGAGATCCAGACAGCCAAAGCTGTCGAAACCCTGTCTCAAAAAACCAAAAATAAAATAAAATAAAATGGAATACTTTTACTAGGATATATATCAGTATTGGTCATTTCTCTGCTATACAGTTGCTTGCTTGCTTTATCTATCTATCTATCTATCTATCTATCTATCTATCTATCTATCTAT
>CAJQZJ010000217.1:456400-492573 GCA_907164525.1 Lophiomys imhausi
TATCTATCTATCTATCTATCTATCTATCTATCTATCTATCTATCTATCTATCTATCTATCTATCTAATATGAGTGTTCTATCTGCATATACTCTTGCAGTCAGAAGAGGACTTCAGATCACATTGTGGATAGTTGTGAACCACCATGTGGTTGCTGGGAATTGAACTCAGGACCTTCAGAAGAGCAGCTAGTGCTCTTAACTCCTGAGCCATCTCTCCAGCCCCCATACAGTTGCTTTTTTAACATGTTGTTTCAAGTCTTTGTTTCAACTTATTTTAGAAAGCTTTCTTGTAGCCTTTACTATTTTGCCTTTTTAACCTTTCAATTTTATTTTTTTGAGACAGAATTATTCTATTGCCCAGGCTGTCCTGGAACTTACCATATAGCACAGGATGGCCTAAAACCTGTGTTGATCTTCCTGCCAGGGCCTCCTAAGTGATGGGATTGCAAGCGTGTGCTACCATACCATCTCTGTTTTGATTTTTCTGGGTGTACATTCATTGTGGATAATATTGTGTTTCATGCAGATAATGTCTTTCAACTATCCCATGTGCTTTGATCACATTCACCCGTCTTGTTTCTTCCTCTTAGACTCCCTGCTCTTTACCCCTTTCCATTGATTGTCTCTCTCCTCTAGTCTCTATCCTGTTTTTGTGCCATATGCATAAATGTTTTCTCTAATAACTCATAGCGAGGACTATGTACACACAGAGAGAATGTATAAATATACACATATATTCTCCATAAAGGGTTCTAGGATCTGCAAATAAAACATGGTATTTGTTCTTCTATTCATGACTTATTTTGTTCCATTTGTTTTTATTTTCTTCTCTCTTTATTTTTATTTTTGCTCTTGAGGGAGGGAGGTATTGAGACATGGTCTCAGTTTTTCAAGTGATGAGATGATCTTTGTTGTTTTTTTCCCTAAGTCCTTTTTTTTTTTTTGGTTTTTTGAGACAGGGTTTCTCTGTGTAGCTCTGGCTGTCCTGGACTCGCTTTGTAGACCAGGCTGGCCTCGAACTCACAGAGATCCGCCTGCCTCTGCCTCCCAAGTGCTGGGATTAAAGGCGTGCGCCACCACCGCCCGGCTCTACCCTAAGTCCTTTTTATCACTTCATTCTTTCCATTTGGATCTATCTAGATCCCTCTTCTTATCTTCTGTTTTACATTGTGAGTTTTATTTGCTCTTTCTGGCTTAGAGTTCATTTCTATTTTCTCTTATTTCCCATTGTTTCCTTGACCCTATTACCTCATGCTTTAGTTTTTCAGATCCTGACTTCTTCTACATCTTCTATCCTTTTCTTTGCCTCTTTTGGACTTTGCTTTGAGATGGCAGGGTATAGTTTTATGTGTCATAATCATGTGTTTCAACTATGCTGTCAATTGTCAAAGTGAATCCTCCTTACTATCTTCTAGTAAATACTGTTGCTTGTTTTCACATGACTTTATAAATTTGTTTATTTATTTTGATCTTTGTGACAGGGCTGTCTTATGTAGCCCAGGCTGGCCTTGACCTTGTAATTCTCCTGTCTCACCTTCCTGAGTGCCAGCATTAGAGGCTTTTTTGTCACTACTCTTTTATTTATTTATTTATTAAATTAAATACTTTATTTTTTTTTTCTTCAAGTTACATCTCAGTAACAAACCCCTCCCTATTCCCCCTTCCTATCCCGCCCTTCCACCCTCTTCCCTCCTCTTTTAAAACACCGTTTAGAAAGATGGAGGCTAGGGTCACAATATCATTTCCATTTTCATGGCTTCTAGCTCCCTCTTCTGTTGCTTTTGTGTAGTTCTCAAAAATATGACTTCCTTTCTCAAAGACCCGGAGACTCACCTTCCTCTCCCACTGTCATTTGGGCCTCTTGCTGTACTGCTGAATCTGGATTCTGTTTCTGGCTGGAGAACTTGTGGGGCCCACATTGCTGCAGACATGGAGTTTTAGGGAAACTGTTTAGGTCTCACATGCTACTGGAATATGCAAAATCCCTCTCCATTTCAGCTGTTTTGCTTTGTCACATACTCAATACTGCTCTGTTTCCTTTCCCACACAGTTAATATCACATTTGCTTACAGCTATTGGTAGTTTGTACCCTTCCACATATTTGGGCTTAATAAAGTTGTTACCTAGCTTTGTGACAGTTATTGTCCATGAGTTTTGGGGTTTCATACAGCAGATTTTCTGTTTTGGTTGTTCTATGTTTCAGAACGGGCCTCTTTATGGAGTCCAGGATAGCCTCAAATTCCTGATGCTTCTGCCTCTATCTCACGAGTGCTGTGGTTAGGGGTGTGCAACACTGTGCCTTGCTTGTTTTCTGTGTTCATTAAACTATGGAGGAGTGAGACTGTTTTAAAAACTATGCCACCTCCACAACCTGCCAAGAACCTTCCTAACTGAACTGCTGGTGTGTAAGAAGAGGCCAGTTCCACAGACCCAAAACTACAGGATCTCCATGACACAGGACAACAGCTTATCTGAGAGGAGTCCTGATGAGGCTCCAGTATTCACAAAGTAGCAGAAGCCAGAGACCTCATAGCACACCAAGGAGTCTTTATAATGAAAGCAAAACTGTGTGGACAAAAGGGAATATTGTGGGACACACTGAGACACACTACAACTTCCACAGTGAGATTTGTTTTTTAATGTTGGGAGAGGTTGCAAGGGTGGAGGGTGGGTCTGAGGGATGGTGGGAGATGAGAGGGATGAATGTATGATGTGAAATTCACAAAATAAAAAAACAATAAAAAGAAAAAGAGAACCTTCCTATCAATTAATTTGAGTTGAAATTATAGTTATAATTTATGTTTTATAATTATATAATTACAAATTATATTTATAATTTTTACACATTTAAAAATAAACTTTTAAAGCCAGGTGTAGTAGCTCATGCTTATAATCCCAGCGATTGTGAGGTAGAAGCAGGAGGATCAGAAGTTTGAAGTTATCCTCAGCTACACAGAAAGTTTAAGGCTATCCTAGGTTATATGATACCCTATCTGAAAAAGTAAAAAAAAAAAAATAAAGAAAAAACCTGGGCATGCTAGCACACACTTGTAATCTCAACATTTAGTAGTTGAAAGCAGGATGATCAGAAGTTCAAGGTCATACTCAGCTACTTAGCAAGTTCTAGGCCAGCCTGGGCTACATAGCAAGAATCTGTCTTAAAAAAAAAAGACAAAGTTCTAGGCCTTTTGGTAGCAACTGTCACAAACTGTTTAGGATAATTAAGAAATGCAAACTAATAGTCATTCAAACTTGTCATTTTGTTAGGTACCAGTGTAGTCTATCACAGATGTTTTTTAAGTTAATCAGAAATCAAGTTGCTAAGAGACAAGCAACATTTGCTTATTCAAATATATGGGGATAGATAGATGGTCTTCAAAAACATCAAGAGTTCTGAAGAATATGGCATTTAAAGATGTTTTCTTAAGATTTTTTTTTTATATTGAGGCATGTTAGCTCCTGACAGCACCTGCCATTCTACTCCAAGTAGATGATGAACACCAGAGACTCTCCATTTGGAGATGGCTGCATTAGTGGGAAGCTAGCCACTGCGCAAGAAAAATCCCTTGCTTCAACTGTAGAGAGAATGCTGTCTGAAAAGGACAAAACTTGGAAGCAGGTAAGTCGATAGCTTAACTCTGCTGAGTTAGGGTAGGCAAGTCCTTCATAATTCCTGACTTACAATTAATATCTGTGAGAGACACTGGGCCAAAAGGCTGAAGATCATTGCTCTAATGTATTGAGAGAAATTGGGGACTGTCCAGGCAGCCAGTTGTCTGTCATTTTTTAGTTTTGGAAGCTGCTGGCTCTGCACTTCCTGCTTATTCAGATATATTTATCCTTCTCAGGTCGCTGATGTGGTTGAAGACTAGATAGTTATAGTCTCACCGTTAAGTTTTAAATTGTTTAGGAATTAAAAGGATGCTCTAGGTCTAAGAAGATTTTTTTTAAGTTGGTAATGCAAGTTAAGATGGAAACTGAGTTAGGTATAGAACTTTAAACTCGAGATAGATAATAGAATATTATTATTAGTTGCCAAATACATATGGACTGGACATTAGGAATGTATGTTATACCTTATAATTTTCATAATTGTTGCCTAATTGTTCTTATTGTATTGTATTCATTGTTATAAGAAAAAAAAAAGAGCAGAGCAAGGCTTGGTGGGACTCTAACTCCAGTATTCAGAAGGCAGAAGTACGTGGATCTTTGTGAGTTCAAGGCTAGCCCGGTCTAGTAGTAAGTTCAAGCCTCCTCCTCCCTGGAAAAAAAGTAGGAGCTGGAAATATGTCTCCTTTCTGGGGAGATGGCTGTGTATATAACTCTATATAGCTATATAACTATATAACTATATAGCTATATAGTTATAGTTATATAGCTATATAACTCTAGTTTCTGCATCACTCAGTTCTATGGTACCTGATGCCCTCTTCTGGTCATTGTAGGTACTGCATGTACATAGTACACCCTCATACATGGAGGCAAAAAACAAACCACTGAAAAAAAAAGAAATTTGACTTCATATTTTAGACATTTCTGTATAGTTTTTATTTTCTAGTGTTTTAGGGATTATTTTTGCAACCAATCTCCTTCTTGTTCTCACATTCATTTCATCTTCATTTTTTTATTTGAGAATTTCAAACATGTATACAATATGTTTTGATCAAATCCGCACTCCAGTTCTCCCAGCTTCTCCCTACTAAGTTTCCCTCCCGAATCCATATACTGATCATATACTCTGAGGCCATGTCCCTGAAAAAAAAAAAACTGAATCTACCTATCCTAGCAGCCATCAACTGCCAATAGCTCTTCAGATTAGGGTGGAGCCTTATAAATCCCTCCTCTATCTATGCTGGCATTTTGATTGGCTTGATCTTGTGCATGCTATCATAGCCACTGTGAGTGCATATTACTTCCAGAAAACACTATTTCATAGCAGTCCTCTAATTCTTACAGTCTTTCTGCTCTGGCTTCTCTTTTGCACATTTGGTTTTTTTTTTTTTTTTTTTTTTTTTTTTTTTTTTTTTTTTTTTTTGGTTATTTGAGACCGTGTTTGTCTGTTTAACAGCTCTGGCTGTCCTGAACTCACTCTGTAGACCAGGCTGGCCTTGAACTCACAGAGACCCGCCTGCCTCTGCCTCCCAAGTGCTGGGATTAAAGGCATCTCTGGCTTCTGCTTTGGTCCCTTAACCTTGGTGGTGGTGGTAGTGGTGGTGTAGTTGTTGATGTCACGGTACCTCATTAGGGCTGATCACTTTGAAGTCTCTAATTCTTTGCAGGTTGGCCAATTGTGGATCTCTGCAAAAGCTAGTCTAGAGCACAGGAAAGGGAGATATTATTTGCCTTTTTTTTTTTTTTTAAGATAGGGTCTCTCTGCAAAGCCCTGGCTGTCCTGGAACTTGGTCTGTAGACCAGGCTGGCCTCAAATTCACAGAGATTTACCTGCCTCTGCCTCTTGGGTGCTGGAATTATGGGCATGAACCATCAATGCCTACCTTTTTAAGTGAATCTTTGTATTTCTTTGTATTTTCTTTTTGAGAAAAAAGGTGAATCATCAATGTTTTCTAAATATGTATAAGTTCTTTTTTGCAGCCCTAGGCATTCAGCCTTGTACATGATTCTAATTTTTTACTCACCATATCCATTGATTAAAACCTATTTCATTCCTGTTTCCTTATCTATTTTGAGATGAGGTTTCAATGGACTGTGGACTGGCCTGGCCTATGTAGCCAAGGCAGTCTTCCCTCAGCCTCCTGAGTACTGGATTTGGAGGCCTGAACCACCATTACTGACTCCAATTTGTCTCATTCTTAGGGTACATTCTTTCTGGTTGCTTTTCAAGCCTGCCTCACAGCTATCACCCTGAAATTTTCTCACTGGAAATATGAGATAAATCTGCACTTTTTATTCCTTATATATTTTTCTTTCTGGTATTTACCCTGGTTTTGTAAAAAATATCTTTAAAAAATTTTTATTTATTTATTATGTATTCAGTGTTCTGTCTGCATGTACACCTTCAGGCCAGAAGAGGGCACAAGATCTCCATATAGATGGTTATGAGCCACCATATGGTTGCTGAGAATCGAACTCAGGACCTCTGGAAGAGCAGACAGTGCTCATAACCGCTGAGCCATCTCTCCAGTCCCTGCAGTTCCCTTTTAAAATTAGTTTTATTAATATTTCTTGTTCTTTGATAACCTCACACATGTGTAAAATGCATTCTGGTTACTCTTGCCTATCCTCTCTTATATCCTTCCCACCTCTGCCATCTCTCCCTTCCTTACAAATCTCTTTCATATATTTACTAGTTTTTGCTTTATTTTGTGTCCCACAGAGTTTAGGTAGGACTGTGTATGTGATGCAGGCTTTGGAAGTAACCATCAGAGTATGGTGGGCTCACCACCTCTGTGCTCGCCACAACTGGATTCTATGCCTCCCACCCCTCCCAGAATCTGATGGTTAGATCAGCTGTAGGTGCTGGTTGTTAGGAAGGCTCAACTTTGTGGGCCCAGAGCCACTAGGTATGGCTACTGTGAATTTGTGATTCCCATGGCTGGGACGGGCATAGAACATGACATTTCTTAGCCCTTTTCTTTATCTTCTGGAGTTTCTTTTTTATCATTATTTTCATCGTTGTTGTCGTCGTTGTCATTGTCGTCGTCGTCATCGTCGTCATCATCATCATCATCCTGATGTGTGTGCTTGTTGCATGTCACATACATGGAGTTGACAGAACAACTCTGTGGGGTTGGTTTTCTCCTTTCAAACCTTTTTTATGAGTTCTGAGGATCAAACTCAGGCCTCCAGGCTTTCAGGGCAAGCTCCCTTACCCACTGAGCCATCTTGCTGGTCCTGTGCTTTCCTTTTGTGGGTTCTTAATCTTGTGTAAATAATTTAAAACGGACTCAGAAGGAAGCTCAAGGACCATTTTACTAATGTTTGAAAGCAAAACAACAGATCAGGCAGGCTGTAAATCTTGGAAGCTTCCAGGTAGAGGGAATTTCAGAAAGGAGAGTTATATCTTTTGAGTTAGGGTCTAGGAAATCCAGCATGTTAGAGCATTCTTAGGGTTTCAGCCAGTACCAGAGGAGACAGAATGAAAATGAGAAGTTGTGCTTCTTTTTAGTTAGAATTCAGGAAGGCAGGCAGTCTTAGCAGTGCTGCATGACAGAAGCTCCTTAAGCAACTGTATCAAGGGAGAGGCTTCTGGGAAATATCATTAAGGAGGGTAATTATTCCTCCCATTTCTCTAGCTTGTTTTCAGATGAATGAGCTTTCCTGTTGGCCAGGTGATTGACAGGACCCTCTAGATTAACTTTTAAAATTAATTAATTAATTTTTATTTATTTTTTACTTTTTAACTTATTCATTTTACATCATAATTGTAGCCCCTCCCTCCTCTCCACTTGTTCCTACTTTCCCACCTTCTTCCCCTTTCCCCCTCCTCCTCAAAAAAGGGGACCTCCCAAATCAGCCCACCCAGGCTCTTCAAGTCACATCAATACTAAGAGCATCCTCTTCTGCTGAGGTCAGACAAGTCAGCCCATCTAGGGTAAGGTGATTCTCAAACAGGCAATAGAGTCTATGTCAGGGACTGTCTCTACTCCACTTGCTAGATAATAGACATGAAAATTGAGGTGCCCATCAGTTACATATTTGTAGGGCCTAGGTCCAGACCATATATGCTTTTTGGTTGGTGCTTTAGTCTCTGTAAACCCCCAGAGGCTTAGGTTAGTTGACTCCATTGGTTTTCTTGTGAAGTTCTTGTCTCCTATGGGTCCCTCTATTCCTCCCCCCTACTCTTCTACAAGACTCCCCAAGCTCCACCTAATGTTTGGCTGTGGGTCTCAGCATCTGTTTCAATCTGCTGCTGGATGGGGCCTCTCAGAGGATAGTTATGCTAGGTTCCTGTTTGCAGGCATAGCAGAGAATCATTAATAGTGTCAAGAGTTGGCTCTAGATTAACTTTTAAGGGAGGAGGCAGTGGTATATTATGTTCTAATCTTTGGAGCAGAGAAAGAACTCAGGTTCCTTTTGTTTTTGTTTTTAAACAAGAAGAAGTAGCTTTCCCTTAATGGGTCTCAACAAACCTCCAATCCATCATGTTTTTGCATGATATTTTAAATCCAAGAAGGGACAATTGTGATCCCTCCTTTCTCTTGTTACCAGGGAAATGGAAGGTGAGGTCTAAAGCATCATGAGAGAGTGGTCCATCTTCATTGGCTTCCAAATTTGCTAATTCCCATAACATTCTTCCCCACCAAGAGCTGAGACCCTAAAATCATTTAAAGGATGAGCTGAGACCGATCCAAGATGGCGGCGGCCTGCGCGGATGTATTTTGATTTCGGGGTTAACAGTCACAAGGCGGCGAGTGTTGCAGGATGCTGTACAAACGGCACGACCCCTTCTAAATCTCACCCAGCTACCCAGGGACCACTGAGAGTCCCTGGGCAGGACGCTCCTTCCCACTCTTGGACACACAAGGAAGCCACTGGACCCGGGAATCGGGACCACCCATCCCCCAACAGGAGAGACTCCCGGTAAGTTCCAATCTAAAACCCAGCAGGCAGATTCAGATCCCATGCAGAGATAATCCCCACCCTGCTGGGCACCCCCAGGTCTCGCACAGACAATCCAACTACCTGATGAAAGGTTGCAACCCTTGGAAGTGAGCATAGCTCGGCTGCAAAGTGCCATCAGACCGCAGATCGCAACACCACTGCTGTGACGTCACTGGCCAGTTTCCAAGCCGCGGGAGTGGCAAGGCTATTGGGGCTGAAGGGCAGGCAGATTTACCCACTACAGGAACCAACCCTGGGCAAACTGCGAGATATTTGAAACTGTCGTATATCGGACTTTTGTACTAGTACTGGCCCTCTGGCAGGGAACCAGAGCTTACTTGTACACAGCTCCACCACCTGGATTAGTTAGGTCTCCACCTAGGAAGCAGGCTGAATGACTCACCTTATAGGGGTAGAGTAAGGCAACTCGAATTCTACACCAAAGCGCCCCCTTTGGACCCAAGTCCAGAAGACAGCAAAAAAATTCCACATGGCCAGAGACCCCAGACCAAAAAAAAAAAAAAAAAAACAGAGCGAAATGTCTCTAACAAAAGAAAAAAAGAAAGCAACGCTATTCCGTCCTGCCCGAACCACCTCACCACAACTGAAACACATGAAAACGATGACAATTCTACATTATGGAAAGTGATAGAATCCCTTCAAGAAGAACTTAAAACTATGAAGGAATTCAAAGAAGCCACAATTTTACAAGTCAAAACAATGAATAACACCATTAAAGAACTCCAAGCCAAGGTGACTCAGCTTGAACAGGAAAAGAACAGAGCAATGAAAGATTTCCAGGCAAAAACAAGCAAACGGAAAAGGAAATGTACAAAACGAACACTACCATACTACCATTCAAGACATGAAAATAGAAATGGAAACAATAAAGAAAACACAGGCAGAGTTAAAAGAGGAAATGGAGAAACAAGGGAAGAGAACAGGAATTATGGATGTGAGTATCAAAAATAGGATGCAAGAGATGGAAGACAGGATCTCAGGCATGGAAGATTCTATGGAAGAAATCAGTACAACATCCAAAGAAAATGAGAAAACTAAAAGATCTCTCACCCAGAACATCCAAGAAATCAAGGACTCAATGAAAAGACGGAACCTAAGAATTATAGGCATAGAGGAAAGAGAAGACTCCCGACTCCAAGGTCCAGGAAATATCTTCAACAAAATCATAGAAGAAAACTTCCCAAACCTAAAGAAAGAGATGCCAGTAAAAATCCAAGAGGCTTACAGAACACCGAACAGATTAGATCAGAAAAGAAACTCCTCTCGCCACATAATAATAGAAACTCCAAATGTAGAGAACAAAGAAAGGATATTAAAAGCTGTAAGAGAAAAAGGCCAAGTCACATACAATGGCAGACCCATCAGAATCACACCTGACTTCTCCTCAGAAACTTTAAAAGCTAGAAGGGCCTGGATGGATGTCCTACAAGCCCTGAGAGAACATAGGTGCCCAGCCAGACTACTAAACCCAGCAAAACTCTCTATCAACATAGAAGGAGAAAACAAGATATTCCATGACAAAATCAAATTCAAACAATATCTCCTCACAAACCCAGCCCTACAGAAGATCCTAGAAGGAAAATTCCAACACAGAGAAGATAACTACACCCAAGAAAACAGAGGAAATAGAAACCTCCACAGCAACTAAACAAAAAGAAACACAAGACAACCAGCTATACCAAAATAATGGGAAATAACAACCCCTGGTCACTAGTTTCCATCAACATCAATGGACTCAACTCGCCAATAAAAAGACACAGATTTACAGACTGGATCCGTAAACAAGACCCATCTTTTTGCTGTATACAAGAAACACATCTCACTATTGAAGATAAACACTATCTCAGAGTAAAGGGCTGGGAAAAGGTTTTCCAAGCAAATGGACCCAGGAAACAAGCTGGAGTAGCCACCCTAATATCAAACAAAATAGACTTCCAATTGAAGTTAATAAAAAAAGACAGAGAAGGGCATTACATACTCATTAAAGGAAATATCCACCAAGAGGACATCTCAATTTTGAACATCTATGCCCCAAATACAAAGGCACCTACATTTATAAAAGAAATGCTTCTAAAACTTAAATCGCACATCTATCCAAACACTTTAATAGTGGGAGACTTCAACACCCCACTCACAACTATGGACAGATCATCAAGACAGAAGCCAAACAGAGAAATAATGAATCTAACAGAGATCATGAACCAAATGGACCTAACAGATATCTACAGAACGTTTCACCCAAACACAAAAGAATAAACCTTGTTCTCAGCACCTCACGGAACCTTCTCCAAAATCGACCATATAGTTGGACACAAAGATAGCCTCAACAGATACAAGAAAATTGAAATAACCCCTTGTATCTTATCAGACCACCATGGAATAAAGCTGGACTTCAATAGCAAAAGAATCAAGAGAAAGTCTACACTCACATGGAAATTGAACAACTCTTTACTAGAGGACCACTGGGTCAGGGAAGAAATAAACAAGGAAATCAAAGATTTCTTAAAATCCAATGAAAATGAAGACCCAACATACCCAAACCTATGGGACACAATGAAAGCTGTGCTACGAGGAAAGTTCATAGAACTAAGTGCCTTCAAAAAGAAAATTGTAACAGCTCATATTAGCGAATTAACAGCTAAACTGGGTGAATTGGAAAAAAAAGAAGCAAACACTCCCAAGAGGAGCAGAAGGCAGGAGATCATCAAACTTAGGGCTGAAATCAACAACTTAGAAACAAAAAGAACTATACAAAGAATTAATGAAACCACGAGTTGGTTCTTTGAGAAAATCAACAAAATAGACAGACCCTTAGCCAAATTAACTAAAAGACAGAGGGAGAAAACACAAATCAACAAAATCAGAAATGAAAAGGGAGAAATAACAACAGACATTGAGGAAACCCAGAGAATATTTGGGTCCTACTTTAAAAATCTATACTCCACCAAATTTGAAAACTTAAGTGAAATGGACAATTTTCTTGATAGATTCCACCTACCGAAGCTTAATCAAGATCAGATAAACAGATTAAACAGCCCTATAACCCCTAAGGAAATAGAAACAGTCATTAAAAATCTCCCAACCAAAAAAGCCCATGGCCAGATGGCTTTAGCACAGAATTCTACCGGACCTTCAAAGAGGAGCTAACACCAATACTTTTCAAACTCTTTCACCAAATAGAATCTGAAAGAACATTGCCAAACTCATTCTACGAGGCCACAATCACCCTGATTCCTAAACCACACAAAGACCCAACAAAGAAAGAGAACTTCAGACCAATCTCCCTCATGAACATAGATGCAAAAATACTTAATAAAATACTAGCAAACCGAATTCAAGAACACATCAAAAGTATCATACACCATGATCAAGTAGGCTTCATCCCAGGAATGCAGGGATGATTCAACATATGAAAGTCTATCAACGTCATTCACCATATACACAAGATGAAAGAAAAAAACCACATGATAATCTCGCTAGATGCAGAAAAAGCATTTGACAAAATCCAACACCCCTTCATGCTAAAAGTTCTGGAGAGAACGGGCATACAAGGACCGTACCTAGAAATAATAAAGGCAATATACAGCAGGCCAGTGACCAACATCAAATTAAATGGAGAGAAACTTGAAGCATTTCCTCTAAACTCAGGGACAAGACAAGGATGTCCACTTTCATCATATCTCTTCAATATAGTACTTGAAGTTCTTGCTAGAGCAATAAGACAACTAAAGGACATCAAGGGGATAAACATTGGAAGCAAAGAAGTCAAATTATCCCTATTTGCAGATGATATGATAGTATACATAAGCGACCCCAAAAATTCCACCAGAGAACTCTTACAGCTGATAAACACCTTCAGCAAAGTGGCTGGATACAAAATTCAAAAAAATCAGAAGCCCTTCTTTATACAAAAAACAAATGGGCTGAGAAAGAAATAAGGGAAACAACCCCCTTCACAATAGCCACAAACAACATAAAATACCTGGGGGTAACTCTAACCAAGCAAGTAAAGGACCTGTACAACAAGAACTTCAAGCCCTTGAAGAAAGAAATAGAAGAGGCCTTTTGAAGATGGAAAGATCTCCCATGCTCATGGATAGGTAGGATCAACATAATAAAAATGGCCATCCTACCAAAAGCAATATATAGATTCAATGCAATTCCTATCAAAATACCAACACAATTTTTTATAGGCTTGGAAAGAGCTACTCTCAATTTCATATGGAACAACAAAAAACCAAGAATAGCTAAATCAATCCTGTACAATAAAAAAATATCTGGAGGTATCACCATCCCAGATTTCAAGCTGTACTACAGAGCAATAGTTGTAAAAACAGCATGGTATTGGTATAGAAACAGACCAGTAGATCAATGGAATCGAATTGAAGATCCAGAAATAGACCCACACACTTATGGCCACCTAATTTTTGACAAAGAAGCCAAAACGGCACAATGGAAGAAGGACAGTATCTTCAACAAATGGTGCTGGTCCAACTGGATGTCCACTTGTAAAAGAATGAAATTAGACCCATACTTATCACCTTGTACAAAACTTAAGTCCAAGTGGATCAAAGACCTTAACATAAGGCCGGTCACACTAAATCTACTAGAAGAAAAAGTGGGAGAAACCCTCGAACTCATTGGCACAGGTGACAACTTCCTGAACAGAACACCAACAGCTCAGGACTTGAGATCAACAATCAATAAATGGGACCTCATGAAACTGAAAAGCTTCTGTAAGGCAAAAGACACTGTCATTCGAACAAAACGGCAGCCTACAGACTGGGAGAAAATCTTCACCAACCCCACATCTGACAGAGGGCTAATATCCAAAATCTACAAAGAACTCAAGAAATTAAATGCCAAGAAACCAAATAATCCAATCAAAAAATGGGGGACAGAGCTAAATAGAGAATTCACAAAGGAGGAATCCTTAATGGCTGAGAGACACTTGAAGAAATGCTGAACATCCTTAATCATCAGAGAAATGCAACTCAAGACGACTCTGAGATTCCATCTCACACCTGTCAGAATGGCTAAGATCAAAAGCTCCAATGACAGCACATGCTGGCGAGGGTGTGGAGAAAGGGGTACCCTACTCCATTGCTGGTGGGAATGCAGGCTTGTGCAACCACTATGGAGGTCAGTCTGGCGATATCTTAGAAAACTTGGAATAGCTTTGCCTCAGGACCCAGTCATACCACTTCTGGGTATACACCCAAATAAATGTCTCTTTACGGAATCATAAGGAAGTTTCCTCATCTATGTTTATAGCAGCCTTATTTGTAATAGCTAGAAACTGGAAACAACCCAGATGTCCCTCAACCGAAGAATGGGTCAAAAAACTGTGGTACATCTACACAATGGAATACTATTCAGCTATCAGGAACAATGAAATTATGCAATTTGCAGCCAAATGGATGGAACTAGAAAAGCTCATCCTGAGTGAGCTAACCCAGACTCAGAAGGACGCATATGGCATCTATTCACTTATAGTAGGATTTTAGCTATATAGTAGAAGGGGCAAGTAATTTTAAAAGTAGAGCCAGACCTGCTGGCTTGAGTCTGGGAATTGCAGCTACTCAGGAAGCTGAGGCAGGAGGACCATAAGTTCAAAGGCCTGGACTACCAGAGTAAATTTAAGACCAGGCTGAGTAATAGAGTACGAAACATATCTGAGGATGTAGGCCAATGATAGAAAGTTTGTTTAGCATGCCCGAGACCTTAGATTCAATCCCCAGTAACACACAAAATATTAGCATATAGCACGTGAGAGGAAGCTTAACAAGAATTGCTCTAGCCATCAAGACTGAAGAACTGAGTTCAGTCCCTGGAACCTGCATGATGGCAAGAGAGAAGTGATTCCTACAAGTTGTGGGACAAATTGTCCTCTGACCTCCACATGCACACACAAGAGAGAGAGAGAGAGAGATGGGGAAGATGTAAAATTTTTAAATATTGGCATATAATTATTATATAAAATAATGAACTTCATTATGACATTATCACATATGCATATAAATATAATTTGATCACATTCACTCTGAGGACAGCTCTAGATTCAACTTATGAGGGAACCATGTGATATTTGTTTTTCTGAATTTGGTTCATTTTATTTAACATGATGATCCACCCAATTTCCTAATTTCCTAAAAATAACAACTTTTTTGTAATAATAATAATAATAATTTGGAGAGATGGCTAAGTGGCAAAGAGCACTTTTGCTACTTTTGCTGAGGACTTGGCTTCAGTTCCCAGTAACCACATGGTTACTCACAACTATCCAGAGTGCAGAGAGAGTCCATTTTCTCTGCTTCCTCTCCAGCATGTTTTTGTTGTTTCCTTGCTGATAGCCATTCTGATTGGGGTGAGATAAATCTCAATGCAGTTTTGTTACACATTTCTCTGAGAGTTAAATATCTTGAATATTTTCCCTGAGAGCTAAATATGTTGAATATTGTCCCTGTATTTGTTGGCTCTTTACTTTTTTTTTTTTTTTGAAAAGTTATTTTGCCCATTTGAGGATAGTATGGTTTGGTTGGCATTTTGGTGCTTAAATTTTTAGAGTTCATTATAGACTCTAGTTTTTTATCCTGCCTGATGTGTAGCTAGCAAAGATTTCCTCCTATTCTGTTGGCTATCTCTGCACTCTACTAATTATTTCCTTTGTTGTGCAGAAGCCTTTCATCATGTAATCTCATTTTGGCAATTCTTGCTAATATTTCCTGAGCTATTAGACTCCTATTCAGAAAGTCATTGCCTATGTGTATATCTTGAGTGTTTCCCACATATTGTCTTCCAGAAGTTTCAAGTCCTTAGATACAGTTAAGAATTTCACATTTCGAATTATTTTATGTGTATGTGGGGGTTTTTTTGCCTGCATGCATGTCTGTGTACTATGTGCATGCCTGGTGCTCATAGAAGCCAGAAGTGTGTGTCAGATCCCCTGAAATTGGAGTTACAGTTGGTTGTGAGCCATTATGTGGGTGCTAAGAATTGAACTCGGGTCTTCTGAAAGAGCAGCTAGTGCTCTTAACTACTTAGTTATCTCTATAAGCCAGGAATTTCAACTTTATTTAAAAGTGCCATTTGAAAAAAATCAATTGGAAAATGTGATGATGTCTTATACTTACTGTTTTTACATTTAATTCCATTTACAATCACCGTACATTGGTCTGAGTTTTGGAAGTAGGGATAAACATCAATCTTTTTGTTGCTTTCAGTGGTGTGCCTCTTATGAGGAGTATAGATTGACATGTCCTAAATCAAGAAGTTAATAAAGAAAGGAAATCTCTTTTGTCCATACACAAAAAGTTTCAAGCATTACATTAAAGTATTTGATTTATTTCGAGTTGATTCTTGTACAGTCTGAAAACAGGAATCCAGTTTCAATTTTCTACATCAAATCAACTCTTAAAGGCATTTTTTTTTCTTCAGAGAAGATATAAAAACAGTCAAGAAATACAGAGAAGCTGCTGGTATGGTATAAAATGGTCCAATTGCTTGGGGAAAGACTGTGAGAGCTCCTCAACAAGTTCCACTTAGAAATATCCCAAGACCCAGCAGTTCCATTCTATATGTGTAAATAAAAGAATTAAAGGCAGACATTCAAATAAAACCTTGAGCAAATATTCTCAGAGACAATATTCACAATAGTTGAAAGGTGGAGACAACTCAAATGCCCATCAGTGGATGAATGAACAAACAATGGCATGTTGTTCATCAATGGGCTGGTTGATACACACTATAACACAGATGAACTTTGAAACCACCATGCTAACAGAAAGAAGCAAAATACAAAAGGTCATGGCCTGCATGATTCTATTTATACAAAGTATCTAGAATAGGTTATTCCACAGAAACAGAAAACAGATGAGTGGTTGCTAGGGTTCAAGGGCAAGCTGAAATAAGGAATGATACAAAGTTTCTAATCAGGATGAAAAAAATGTCCTAGAACAAACAGATAATGATTCTACACCACTGAATGTATTTTTACGAGTCTGCATTGCACCCTTTAAAACAGTTAAAATAGTAAATTTTATACTATGTTTATTTCATCACAATAAAAAAGAAAATTCTGACCTGCAAAAAGTTGTAGGAAAGCATTAAAAACAATCAACTGTAAATAAAAGTTCAGCTTAATTATGGCACAGTGTGGAAAATAACTACATGTGGGATCTAACTAGTTGAGATATGCTAATACCTTCAACATAATTGTAATCCTGTAAGAATAATTGACAATTAGAAGCTGGGTGTGGTAGTGCACATCTGAAATCCCAGCACTGAGGAGGCTGAGGCAACAGTTCAAGGCTAGGAACAGGCTGGGGAGATGGCTCAGTGGTTTAGAATGCTTGCTTTGCACATATGAGAACCTGAGTTCGAATCCCTAGGACCTATTAAAGAAAAAGCTGGGTGTGGATCCTGGGGACTCACTGTCCGGCCAGCTTTGCCAAAACAGCAAACTTCCACTTCAATGAGAGACCCTGTCTGAAGACAATAAAGCAGAGGTTAAGAGAAGAAGTCATCCAAAGACTTCTTCTGGCCTCCACATGCATGCTCCACATAGACATAACACATACACACACATACAAGAAAGAAATTTAAAATGATAAAGAGTTCAAGGCCACCTTGGGCTACATGGTAAGAGCTTGTCTCAAATAAAATTTACAATACCTTTATGCTGTAAAAATCATATTAATTTTATACAAAGTCCTAAATGTCATTCCACTCTTTCCTCAAAAAAAAAAAAAAATCTACACTGAGGTATGCCATATTCAAACTGCAGAAAACCAAGACAAAAAAAATTTTTTGGAAGAACTCAGTGTTTTAAAATACCTTATTGCCGGGCGGTGGTGGCGCACGCCTTTAATCCCAGCACTTGGGAGGCAGAGGCAGGCGGATCTTTGTGAGTTCGAGGCCAGCCTGGTCTACAAAGCGAGTCCAGGACAGCCAGAGATATTCAGAGAAACCCTGTCTCGAAAAACCACAAAATAAATAAATAAATAAATAAATAAATAAAAATAAATAAATAAATAAATAAATGAAATAAAATACCTTATTCACAAAGGAGCAAGAATTAAAATTATGTCAGACTTCTCGTAAACCAACCACTGGGATATTTAAAATACTGAAAGAAAAACACATCAACATAGAATTCTGTATCTATTGAAATTATCCTTTGAAAGTGAAAATCACCAAGCATGGCAACACCCAGTTGTAAACCCCAGCACTCAGGAAGCAAAGCAGGAGGCTCACCTCAAGTTTGGGCCTACCCTGATATACATAGTGAGCTCCAATCAGAGCTACATGGCAGAAGTGAAGATGAACAATAATAAAAGACAAGTGGCTGGAAAGACGGCTCAGTGATTAAGAGCCCTTGTGCAATTCACAGCACCTTTATGGGCCTTAAACCATCTGTAACTCCAATTCCAACAGATTTTTTTTTTAGATTTATTTTATTTATTTTATGCATATGAGTGCTCTATCTGCATGTACACCTGCATTCCAGAAGAGGGCACCAGATCACGTTGTGGATGGTTGTGAGCCACCATGTGGTTGCTGGGAATTGAACTCAGGACCTTTAGAAGAGCACTAGGCAGTGCTCTTAACCGCTGAGCCATCTCTCCAGCCCCAATTCCAACAGATTTAACACCCTCTTCTGACTTCCACAGGGACCAGGCACACACACGTGATGCATAGACATTATATGCAGGCAAGACACTAAGACACATAAAATAAATATGTATTTTAAAGCAACAATAAAAAACAAGCCAATTTAAATAGGAAAGGATTAAGCAGATGCTTCTCTACACAAGACATATAGACAACCAAAACAGACATAAAAAGATGCCCATCCATTGCTAATTATTAGAGAAGTACAAATCAAAACCATTTCATATCTAGTAGGCTTTTAAAAAACAGAATATTTATAATATAATAAGCGTTGGCAAGTATGTGACAAAATTTGAGACTTTGTCCATTGCTGGCAAGAAGGTAAAATGATACAGTTCTTTGGAAAACAGTTCCTGAAAACAATTGCACAGAATTACCAATCCACACCTAAACACATACCCCAAATTGAAAACCACGATGAAACAGGTATTTGAGCACCCATCATCACAGCAGTATTATTCAGAGTAATTAAAAGGTGAAAGCAACTCAAATGTTCACTGACAATAAATGGATATAATAAATGTCCTGATTAGCTTTTTGTCAACTTGACACAATCTAAGGTCATCTGGGAAAGAAGAGTTTCAATTGAGAAAACGCTTCCATGAATTTGACCTCTAGGCAATCCAGTAGGGCACTTTTATTGATTAAAAATGGATATGGTAGGTGCAGCCACTGTGGGCAGTGCCAGATGATCCTGGGGTGTGTAAAAAAAAAAAGCAGGCTGAGCAAGCCAGTAAGCAGCATTCCTCCATGGTCTCTACTTCAGTTCCTATCTCTACCTTCATGCCCTGCTAAAGTTGTTGCCTTGGCTTCCCTAAATGATGGACTGAGGTCAGGATCTATGAGCCCCAATACATACACCCTTTCCTCTCCAAGTTGCTTTAGGGCACGATATTTATCACAGCAATAGAAACCTAAGACCATAAATGTGGCACACCTACAGTTGAATGTTATTCGACTTTTTGGGTTTTTTTCTTACTTTGTTTTACCTTTACATGTGCCACAGTGCACATGTAGCAGTCAGATGATAACTTATGAGAGTCTTTTCTGTCTTTCCATTATGTGGGTTTCAGGGATCAAACTCAGGAGGTTAGGCTTGGCTACAAGCACCTTCGCCAGCTGAGTCTTCTCATATACTTTTTAGCCTTTTGTTGTTTTGTTTTGTTTTGATGTGATTTTTTGAGACAGGGTTCCTTGGTGTTGTCTGGCTGTCCTGGACTCACTTTGTAGACCAGGCTGGTCTTGAACCCACATAGATCCGCCTGTCTCTACCTCCCCAGTGCTGGGATTAAAGGCATGCACCACCATGCCCGGATTTAGCCTTTTTTTTTAAGTGATGGCCGAAGGCTCAGTGTAGAATGTTCACCTAGCATACATGAGGCCTTTAATCATTACTACATTATCATTGGGAAGATGATGAAAGAGGGAGGGAGAAGGAAAGAGGCAGAGGGATAAAGCCAGAAAAAGAAGACTGGGGTAGGGAGGAACTCTCTTATGGCATGACTGAACATTAAAGATACTGAGCTAAATGAAACAAACCAGATAAATAACCCATTATGATTCCACTTAAATAAGGTACTAATACAGTCAAATTTATAACAAAAAGTAGAATAGTAGTTTCTAGAGTTAAAGGGAAATGGGAAGTTACTATTGAATGAATGTTACTGACTATAAGGGTTCTGTTCTACCACCTGAGCTAATGAAGGAGTGGCTATAAAGTTTATTAAGAATGATGAAAAAGTTCTAGAGATAGGTAGCAATTACCAGCTGTACCACAATGCAGAGTGTTTCAATGCTACTGAACTTCAGAATCTGTTAAAAGGATATACGTCATTTGCATATCTACCAAAAGAGCCATAACATTTCTACAAGTTGAAAAATTAGTCAATGTTATATTACCACAAAAAGTGAAGAAATACCTATATATACTGACATGAAATTATTTCTATATACTTTGTTGTAATGCAAAGAGGTGGTATCATGTGATTGTAATTTACAAGTTGAAGCAAGAGGATTATGAGTTTCAGACCAACCTTAACTACTCAGTGAGGCTGCATCAAAAACAGACAGGGGCTGTCGAGATGGTTCAGCAGGATAGGGCATTTGCAGGAAGCCTTAAGAACCTGAGTTTGTAGCCGGGCGGTGGTGGCGCACGCCTTTAATCCCAGCACTTGGGAGGCAGAGGCAGGCGGATCTTTGTGAGTTCGAGGCCAGCCTGGTCTACAAAGCAAGTCCAGGACAGCCAGAGATATTCAGAGAAACCCTGTCTCGAAAAAACCCAAAAAAAAAAAAAAAAAAGAACCTGAGTTTGATTGCTAAAACCCACATGGTACATAGGGAGAAAACCAGTCTCCAGGAGCTCTCCTCTGATTGCTACATACGTGCCATAGCAGGTGAGCCCTTCCCCACCACACATACACAAAAATCAATCAATAAATAAGGGTGTTCCAGTTGGAGAGATGGTTCAGTGGTTAAGAGCACTTGTTGTTCTTGCTGAAGACCCAGGTTCAAATCCACCACCACACGGCAGCTCACAACTGTCTGTAACTCAAGTTCCAGGGGATCCAACACCTTCTTCTGACCTCTGCAAGCACCAGACATGCTCATGGTGCACATACACACATGCAAGTCAAATATTCATACATGGAAAACAAAAATAAACCTATAAATAAATATGGGATTGTTTTAAGACAGAGTCTCATTATGTAGCCCTGGCTGGCCTAGAACTGACTATATATACAGACCAGACTGGTTTTGAATTCACTGAGATCTGCCTGCCTCTGCTGGAATTAAAGGTATGTGTCACCATGAGTGGCCCATAAATAAAATTTTTTAAACCAAAAATTTCTTGTTTTCCAATTATAATTAAAAATCACTTCCTACCCCCTGTAGAAATAGCTGCTGAGCTGTTTTCTAACAAGAGATCTAGGGGGAGGGAGGATCATGGCTTTCAGTTGTGTACCAGATGATGACTTCACCTGACTAAATGGGTCATGAAACAAAACAAAAATCATGATTCTGAGAAAAGCACTGATAGAATGCAGGTGGAGGTATTGACAGGGGTAAAGAGAGATAAAGAGGGAGAGTGTAATAGGAGTGCATGTAGACATGTATGAAATTGTCAAAGAAGAACATTAGTCAAATAAAACTGTAAACAATTCTTTTTTTGTATTTGTTTTTGTTTTTCAAGACAGGGTTTCCCTATGTAACAGAGCCCTGGCTGTCCTGGACTTGCTTTGTAGACCAGGATGGCCTGGAACTCATAGAGATCCTCTTGCTCTACCTCCTGAGTGCCAGGATTAAAGGCACACACCTCCACACCTGGCCAAAAAGTTCCACAGATAGTTAATCTCAGCTTTTAGGTGACAGTTTTTAGTAAAATTCCAGTAAGCAACTCTTTTTCCAAGTTCTTACATTCCTGCCATACTCATTAGGGCACCAAGCAAAGCTGCACAGTGTTCACTAATCAGTTTCCTGCAAAAAAGTATTAGACATTCATATGGAGTAGCAAGAAACAAAAGTTAAATCCTCAAAACAGATAACTATGACTATGCTTTCAAACCTAGAAAGATGGAAATGAAAATGTGAGACCCTGGTGATTCCCATGGTAAATGATGTCAACAGTGAGAAATCTGTTGGGATCATCAAACAAATGCTGTGTGAGCTTTAGTTGGGCAACAGGTAGCAGTCTTTCCTTCTCCCCTCCCTCCCTCCCTCTTTTCTTTTCTTTTTCTTTTGTGGCAGATCTTCTCAAACTCAACCCACCTGCCTTTTCCTCCCAAGTGTTGGGATTATAGGCATACCCACTACACTTGGATTATTTTCGGTTTGTTTATGTTTCCTACTATTTGCAAAATAAATGTGATAACTATTACAAGATAAATCTAAACAGTCAAAATTACCAACAATGGTTGTTTTTAATGGTATATAGCATAGCTACATTTCACACTAGTCATGGAAGTGAACATCTTTTAGAACTCAAGGAAAGACTACATCTTGCACCAGAAGTAATCTTTAGAATGTAAAGGGAGGGCATGAACAGGAGCACAAACTTTGTTCTCTTGCATCTCCTTCCCTCTTGCCTACTTCCTGGTTTCATTCTGTTCTGAACAATCTAAACCAATTTATTCGTGATCCCTAAATTGTCTTTCTAGACTGATTCCATCCATTATCCCATTTCTCTTTGATCTGTCACACTTTTTTCCACATTACAAACATACTTAGCCTCTTCCCATTCCAAACTTAAAATATGATCTCCACACTATCTCACTTCCAACTATTCCATCTTTTCCATCCTTTCCTTCACAGTCAGATCTCTAAAGTAGTTGGTCTATATCCACTTCCCTTTCCCTACCATCTGTCCCTTGCCCCTTTCCATTGAGTCACTTCACTTCAGTTCAGCTTCTGCTATAACATTACCAAACTATAATAGAAGCCAGATGTAGGGGCATATATGCACCTGTAATCTTAGCACTTGGTAGGCTGGTGCTGGATGATCATTTTAATTTCTAGGTCAGGCTGGGCTACATTGTAAGACCCTGTCTAAAATTTTCAGACAGAGAGACAAACAGACAGAGACACAGAAGAGAAAAGGGAGAAGGAAGGAAGGAAGGAAAGAAAGGAGAGAGGAAGAGAAAAAGATTTCCTAAGGGACTGAACTCACTAGCCCACATTTATACAATCTGATTGATCTTGTTTCCCAAAGCTCTTATTGTGTCCTCATTCTCTTATCTTCCTTTTCTTTCCCAATCAGAATGTCCCTGTTCAACTCTTATTACTCATTAAGATTTGCCAGGATTATGCCCCAGTCTTTCTTATCTTCTCAAACCACATGGAAGGAACAAAATTCAACTGATCACACAGCTTCAACTGTCATCTAACACTGCTGGATTGCAAAAATGTTAATAACAGCCCCCAACTCTTGCTTAACACCCAGCCATTTCCAAATAACTACTAAGCATCTTGACCTACAGGCTACAAAGGTGGCTTAAGGTGTAAGATCAGATTTGTCTTCTCTCTCACCATAATCCATTGGCTTTCTAAATTATATTATTTTTCTTCAAGTTAGGTTCTCAAACTAAAAACTTTTGGTTTCGGCTCAACTACTCTTTCTTTCTAACCCTGCCCATGCAACAAATCAGCATACCATCCTAAATATTGTTACTCACGTCATTCTGTCAATTCTGGCCTTTCACCTGGTTGAAGCTCTTAGCTTGGACAACACCTGCTAACTAGTAGTCCTACCCACCAATTTTTTCCCATTCTAGGCCAGTTCAACTTCCACAACTGTTTTCAAGATTGTCTTTGATTTATTTATTACAAAACAAAATCAAATCCCTTTTAAACCCTTTTAAATTTAAACCCTTTTAAAGTCTCAGTGCCCACTGGAAAACAGACTCCTTGGTCTAGCATATTAGGCCTCAGCCATGTTTGTGAGTTTCAATAATAATGGCTATGAGTCCCTGAATACTTTCTCAACAGTCCACAAACACATCACACTCTTTTATGCATCCCTGTCTTCACATACTGCATGCCCTTCTGTTAGAATGGTCTTTTTATTTTTTAACTCATCTTTTAATATGTGCCTTCTTGACAAACATCCTTAGATTTCATCAAGCGGTTTTGCTAGGGAAGTTATGTTCATTAACATATTTTATCCTCAATCAACATTGTGAGGTGGCTACCATGGTAGCCATTTTACAAATGAAAACAGATAGACGGTTAATTAAGTTTCCATCTAATAAGTGGAAGGGTTTTTAAATATATTTTCGAAGCTTGAAGCTTTAACCAGTATGCTGCAGGCAATGTGTACTATCTACAGTTGACTACTCTGTTCTCTACATTCCCACAACACTGTTCATTTCCCTGTAATGAGTTACTACACTAAGATACAATATCTCTTTTCCCCCCTTTTCATGATACTAGGGAACAAAATCAGGGCCTTGTCCATGCTAAGCAAATACTCTGACACTGAGCTACATGTACTGTTTCATGTACTATTTATATGGTATCAACCCCAACTATACTGATAAGACACATGGTATAGAAACAAAGTCGCACGGCTGGGACGTGGGGTGCAGCGCAGTGCAGAACCCATCCGGGACACAGGCAGCACGGCACAGCACAGCGTGGACCCAGACAGCAGGGAGCAGCACACTAGGGAACTCAAGCAGCGGGGCACAGCGTAGCGCCGAACCCAGCATGGACCCAGGCAGTGGGGAGCACCGCACAGGAGAACTAAAGCAGCGAGGTCCAGAACACAGACCGAAAGGAGCAGCGCGGCGGGGACCCCATACGTGGTGTGGCGTGGCGCAGAACCCAAGCCAAGGAGCGAGCCCCAGAAGTGGACAAGAGCCACTCAAAAACCCAGCGAGTGGACAGGCTCAGGCCCAAAGCAGAGGTTAGTGGCTCCGGACACAGGCTCGGGGCCCAAAGCAGAGATCATCGGCTTGGGGCACAGTCTCAGAGCCCAAAGCACGGGTTAGTGGTGAGGGACACAGACTTGGGGTCCAAATCGGAGACCAGCAGCTTGGGGCAGAGGTCCGGGACATAGAGCAGAGGCCACTGGTGCGGGACATGGGTCGGGGACCCAGAGCAGAGGCCAGCATGGACCCTGCTGCAGAAATGGGCAAAAGCCAGGCAGTGGCTGGCAGGGAGGCACAAGTATATCTGGGCTTACCCAAAAAGGTGTTGGGCATAAAGGTCCCTCTACTAGATATACAATCACTTGGAAGAACACTGCGCTCAGAAAGGGCAGAGGGCTGCTCTTCCTGCACCGGTACAGTCTCCTGCAGATCTAATTACTGCAGTGTCTTGGTAGGTAGCCCCAACTGCCAGATAGAAGTACCTCCCAGCTACCTGAGTGCCCAATATTCATACAGTCACTGCAACTCCCTAAAGAGGACTGGCAGTGCTACTGAAATGGTCCAGAAGACATCAGGAACAATCAGATTAGGGCAACCAGATGGCTAAAGGTCAGCTAAAGAACAAAACTGACAAAAATCGGGGAAATATGACTCCAACAAAATTCAGGGAGGTTAACACAGCAAGCCCTGAACAACCCACCACAGCTGAAACACATGAAAATGATAACAAATCTATACTTAGGAAAATGATGGAGTCCTTTCAAGAAGAAATGAAAACACTGAAAGAATACAAAGAATCCTCAATTTTACAAATAAAAGTATTGGAGAACACCATTGGAGACCTCCAAGACAATGAAGCCCAACATGAACAGGAAAGAGACAAGGCAATGAAAGATTTGAAAGATTTGCAGACAAAGACAAGCAAATTGGATCAGGAAACATATAAAACGAATAAAATGGTTCAAGACCTAAAATTGGAAGTAGAACCAATAAAGAAAACACAATCAGAGTTAATCCTGGAGGTGGAGAATCAAGGGAAGAGAACAGGAACTACAGATATGAGTATCAAAAATAGGATACAAGAGATGGAAGACAGGATCTCAGGCGTGGAAGATTTGATGGAAGAAATCAGTACAACAACCAAAGAAAATGAGAAATCTAAAAAAGTTCTCACCCATAACATCCAAGAAATCAAGGACTCAATGGAAAGACAGAACCTAAAAATTATAGGCATAGAGGAAAAAGAAGACTCCAAGGTCCAGGAAGCATCTTCAACAAAATCATAGAAGAAAACTTCTCAAACTTAAAGAGATGCCAATAAAATTCCAAGAGGCATACAGAACACCAAACAGATTAGATCAGAAAAGAAACTCCTCTCACCACATAATAATTGAAACTCCAAATGTACAGAACAAAGGAAGAACATTAAAAGCTGTAAGAGAAAAAGGTCAAGTCACATATAATGGCAGACCCATCAGAATTACACCTGACTTCTCCTCAGAAACTTTAAAAGCCAGAAGGGCCTGGGCAGACATCCTACAAGCCCTGAGAGAACATAGGTGCCCAGCCAGACTACTATACCCAGCAAAACTCTCTATCAACATAGATGGAGAAAACAAGATATTCCATAACAAAATCAAATTTAAACAGTATCTACCCACAAATCCAGCCCTACAGAAGATTTTAGAAGGAAAATTCCAACCCAGAGAAGATAACTACACCCAAGAAAGCAGAGGAAACAAAAAACTCCACTGCAGCTAAACCAAAAGAAACACACAGCCACCACCTACACCAAAATTATAGGGAATAACAACCTTTGGTCATTAATATCCATCAACA
Organism: Lophiomys imhausi; assembly: GCA_907164525.1. NCBI lineage: Eukaryota > Metazoa > Chordata > Mammalia > Rodentia > Muridae > Lophiomys > Lophiomys imhausi. Next base: position 482,861 of record CAJQZJ010000217.1, read on the forward strand.
TCAAGAGACTCAACTCCCCAATAAAAAGACACAGGCTTACAGAATGGATCCATAAACAAGACCCATCATTTTGCTGCATACAAGAAATGCATCTCACTAACAAAGATAGACACTACCTCAGTGTAAAGGGCTGGGAAAAGGTTTCCCAAGCAAATTGACCCAGGAAGCAAGCTGGAGTAGCCATCTTAATATCAAATAAAATACACTTTCAACTGAAGTTAATCAAAAAAGGTAGAGAAGGGCATTACATACTCGTTAAAGGAAATATTCATCAAGAGGAAATCTCAAAATTAAATATCTATGCCCCAAATACAAGGGCACCTACATTTGTAAAAAGAAACTCTTCTAAAGCTTAAATCACACATCGATTACCACACATTAGTAGTGGGAGACTCCAACACCCCTCTCACACAATGGACAGGTCATCAAGACAGAAACCATACAGAGAAATAATGAGTCTAACAGAAGTCATGAACCAAATGGACCTAACAGATATCTACAGAACCTTTCACCCAAACACAAAAGAATACACCTTCTTCTCAGGACTTCACGGAACCTTCTCCAAAATCGACCATATAATTGGACACAAAGCAAGCCTCAACAGACACAAGAAAATTGAAATCTTATCAAACCACCATGGAATAAAGCTGGACTTCAACAATAAAAATAACAGAAAGCCTACACACATATGGAAATTGAACAACTCTTTACTGGATGACTACTGGGTCAGGCAAGAAATAAAGTAGGAACATCAAAGACTTCTTAAAATCCAACAAAAATGAAGGCACAACATACCCAAACCTATGGGACACAATAAAAGCTGTGCTATGAGGAAAGTTCATAGCACTAAGTGCCTTCAAAAAGAAAATTGTGACAGCTCATATTAGCAAATTAACAGCTGAACTAGAAGAACTGGAAAAAAAAGAAGCAAACACTCCCAAGAGGAGCAGTAGGCAGGAAATCATCGAACTTAGGGCTGAAATCAACAACTTATAAACAAAAAGAATGATACAAAGAATCAATGAACCCAAGAGTTGGTTCTTTGAGAAAATCAACACAATAGACAAACCCTTAGCCAAATTAACTAAAAGGCAGAGGGAAAAAAACCCAAATCAACAAAATGAGAAATGAAAAGGGAGAAATAACAACAGACATCGAAGAAATCCAGAGAATCTTTAGGTCCTACTTTAAAAATCTATACTCCACCAAATTTGAAAACTTAAGTGAAATGGACAATTTTCTTGATAGATTCCACCTTCTGAAGTTAAATCAAGATCAGATTAACAGATTAAACAGCCCTATAACCCCTAAGGAAATAGAAACAGTCATTAAAAATCTCCCAACCAAAAAAAAGCCCAGGGCCAGATGGTTTCAGCACAGAATTCTACAAGACCTTCAAAGAATAACTAATACCAATACTCTTCAAACTCTTCCACAAATTAGAATCAGAAAGAACACTGCCAAACTCATTCTATGAGGCCACAGTCACCCTGACTCCTAAACGACACAAAGATCCAACAAAGAAAGAGAACTTCAAACCAATATCCCTCATGAACATAGATGCAAAAATACTTAATAAAATCTGGCAAACCAAATCCAAGAACACATCAAAAGTATCATACACCACGATCAGGTAGGCTTCATCCCAGGAATGCAGGGATGGTTCAACATACGAAAATCCATCAATGTAATTCACCATATAAACAAGTTGAAAGAAAAAAATCACATGATAATCTCACCAGATGCTGAAAAAACATTTGACACAATCCAACACCCCTTCATGCTAAAAGTCCTGTAGAGAACGGGCATACAAGGCGCATACCTAGAAATAATAAAGGTGATATACAGCAAGCCAGTAGCCAACATCAAATTAAATGGAGAGAAACTTGAAGCATTTCCTCTAAAATCAGGGACAAGACAAGGATGTCCACTTTCGCCATATCTCTTCAACATAGTACTTGAAGTTTTTTCTAGAGCAATAAGACAACTAAAAGAGATCAAGGGGATACAAATTGGAAACGAAGAAGTCAAATTATCCCTATTTGCAGACAATATGATAGTATACATAAGCGACCCTAAAAATTCCACCAGAGAACTCTTATAGCTGATAAACACCTTCAGCAAGGTGGCTGGATACAAAATTAATTCCAAAAAATCAGAAACCCTTCTTTATACAACAAACAAATGAGCTGAGAAAGAAATAAGGGAAATAACCCCCTTCACAATAGCCACAAACAATATAAAATACCTGGGGGTAACTCTAACCAAGCAAGCAAAGGACCTGTACAACAAGAACTTCAAGCCCTTGAAGAAAGAAATTGAAGAGGCCATCAGAAGATGGAAAGATCTCCCATGCTCATGGACAGGTAGGATCAACATAATAAAAATGGCCATCCTGCCAAAAGCAATATACAACTTCAATGCAATTTCTATCAAAATACCATCACAATTCTTTATAGACCTGGAAAATGCTATTCTCAATTTCATATGGAACAACAAAAAACCCAGAATAGCTAAATCAATCTTGTACAAATGCGTATGAACTGGACATTGGGAATGTATGCTAAGCCGAGCCGTATAACTCTCATAATTGTGGCCTATTTATTTCTGTTGTTTTGTATTGTATTTATTGTTATGAGAGAAAGAACCATTTGTTGGACTGAAAGGGGGAGCTGTTGGGGGGAAAAGATATACCTGAAACTAAAAAAAAAGGGTAGAGGATGGGGGGGTTGAGGGTGAAGAGGGTGGAAGGGTGGGACAGGAGTGGGGAGTAGGGAGGGGATTGTGATTGAGATATAACTTGAAGAAATAAAAAATAAATTATAAAAAAAATCTGGAGGTATCACCATCCCAGATTTCAAGCTGTACTACAGAGCAATAGTAATAAAAACAGCATGGTACTGGTATAGAAACAGAACAGTGGATCAATGGAATCGAATTGAAGACCCAGAAATGAACCCATACACCTATGGTCACTTACTTTTTGACAAAGAAGCCAAAACCACACAATGGAAAAAGGACAGCATGTTCAACAAATGGTGTTGGTCCAACTGGATGTCCACATGTTAAAGAATGAAATTAGACCCATACTTATCACCTTGTACAAAACTTAAGTCCAATTGGATCAAAGACCTTAACATAAGGCCGGTCACACTAAATCTACTCGAAGAGAAAGTGGGAAAAACCCTCAAACTCATTGGCACAGGTGACAACTTCCTGAACAGAATACCAACAGCTCAGGACCTGAGATCAACAATCAATAAATGGGACCTCATGAAACTGAAAAGCTTCTGTAAGGCAAAAGACAATGTCATTCAAACAAAACGGCTGCCTACAGATTGGGAAAAAATCTTCACCAACCCCACATCTGACAGAGGGCTAATATCCAAAATTTACAAAGAACTCAAGAAATTAAATGCCAAGAAACCAAATAATCCCATCAAAAAATGGGGAACAGAGCTAAACACAGAATTCACAAAGGAAGAATCCCTAATGGCTGAGAGACACCTGAAAAAATGCTCAACATCTTTAATCATCAGAGAAATGCAACTCAAGACAACTCTGAGATTCCACCTCACACCTGTCAGAATGGCTAAAATCAAAAACTCAAATGACAGCACATGCTGGTGAGGGTGTGGAGAAAGGGGAACTCTCCTCCATTGCTGGTAGGAGTGCCTCTTGTACAACCACTATGGAAATCAGTCTGGAGATATCTTAGGAAACTTGAAATAACTCTACCTCAAGACCCAACCATACCACTTCTGGGTATACATCCAAAAGATTTCTCACCAAAACCACAAGGATGTTTCCTCATCTATGTTCATAGCAGCCTTATTTGTAATAGCTAGAAACTGGAAACAACCTAGATGTCCCTCAACCGAGGAATGGATTAAAAAAATAAAAACTGTGGCACATCTACACAATGGAATACTACTCAGCCATCAGAAACAACAAAATCATGCAATTTGTAGTCAAGTGGATGAAACTAGAGAAGCTCATCCTGAGTGAGCTAACCCAGACTCAGAAGGATGCACATGGCATCTATTCACTTATAGTCGGATTTTAGCCATGTAGTACAGGATAACTATATTACAACCAATGCACCAACAGGAACACGGACTTTGCCCTAGTGGTGCTGCCTTGTTAGGCCCCCATGTATGAGGAGGCTCTTGGCCCTCATATGACTGCTGAACTGGGGTGGTGGAGGACTGTTGTGTAGGGACACTCCACTCCAGAGGAGTGGGATGGAAGGGATAGGGGGTAGAGGGTGGAAGGGCAGGACTGGGAGGGGTGGAAAGAGGACACTGTGATGGAGATGTAACCTGAAGTAATAAATAAATATTTTTTAAAAAGAAACAAAGTCTCACTAAGGTTTGTATCCTAATGCATTTAGTACCTTATTAGGTGTTCGATAAATGGTCATCATATAAATTCTAAAACCTTTCTCTGCCAATATGTTTGTTTGCTGCCTTGCTTTTTCCTCTGCTAACTGAATCTTTTTCATATTCATTCAATTATAAGCACTGAATGCTGACAAAACTAAGTGAGTTCATAGGAAGGGATCATTAGAAGAATGGAGCAGGGTCTCTCCTTTAGAACTTTACTTCTTGGATTAACTTTCAGCAGCCACTACTACTGACATCTCCTCTTCAGCCTATTTATGCTCGCAAGCCTTTGTCTATATCTTTTAAAAAATAATGCTCTTTCAACCATGCCCTTTTGTCTAGGTACTGTCTGCTTTTTCTATCAAGCTTTCTTTTTGTCAAACTTCTTCAAAGACTAACCTGTATTTTCATACCTCCCAATTGCTTTAAAACTTGTAAGTAATTTATGAACAAAAAGGATAGCCAAGAATGTAATAAAAATCATTTGTATAGTTCATTTTGCCAATACTAACATTTTACTAAATTTCATTTGTTTTTTAAAGATTTGTTTTTTATTTCATGCATATGGCTGCTTTGCCTGGATGTATGTTTATGCACCATATGTGTGCATGAAGTCCACCCAAGGGGGCCAGAGGAAGCTTCCAGATCCCCTGAAATTACAGACAGTTGTGAGCTACCACAACTGTCAAGCCTCTTGCTTCTATTTTTAATTAAAATAATACTTCCTTGAGGCTTCAGATGGTAAAATGCTTGCCTAGCATGTGCAAGGCTCTAGGTTCCATTCCCAGCACCACAAAAACATAACTACTACATGTGCACTTTATCCCTCTGGTTCCTCTTCCCTCTCTCCCCAGAGGTTACCACTCTCAGGCTTTGGTATTTTTTATTTAAGTGTATGTTCAGCTCTTGGGAGTAAAGCTCCCAATGAATCATGAGTCTTTGAATCCATACTTTTGGGTAGTCTAGTTCCTTGCCAGGTCTGAACTTGGTCATGTGATTTGCTTTGGCCAATAAGATGTCTGCAAATGTAATGCACACTTAGGCTTAAAAAGCACTTGTCCATTAAGGCTTGCACTTTTAAAATGTTGCCATCATCTGAAGAGGTTCGACCTAAATGGAGAGGCACCAATGGCTGACGGCCTGTCAACTGCCATATAAACAAATGAAGTCATGTTAAATCACTCTGTTTCCATCAAGCCTTCATCTCACTGCCATGGAATGAGCAAGCCTAGACAAAAGAACAGAAACCCTTAAGTGGGTCTACTCAAAATTACCTGCAGAATGTTGAGCTAACAAATATTTTAGGTTACTAAATTTGGAAGTGCTTCAGCTCTATCTTGTAGAATCATATTAAACATAACATGTCATAATTTGTTAGGTTTGGGTTTTTTTGTTGTTGTTTTGTTTTGTTTTTGAGAAAAGCTCTCACTGTATAGCTCTAGCTACACTGGAGCTCACTATGTAGGCCAGACTGATATCAAACAGAGATCTACCTACTGGGATTAAAGATGTGTGCCACTACACCAGACATTTCATGATTATATATACAGCTGTAGTTCACTTGAAACTAACTTTCTTCATTTGAATATGTCACGGTTTGCCCACTTTCTAATGAACATTAGTGTTTCTAGTTTCTTCCTTTTGCAAGTAGTATCATTATGAATACTCTTCCATGAGTCCTTTGGCACTAGGAATGGAATTAGTTGGTTGAGAGGTGAAGATAACAGTCAACATTTTTCCAAGTTGGTATCAAATTGCTTTCCTTATTAGTTGTGCAGGGCCCCAAGTCCTTATTAGTAATTTTGAAAACCAAAACATCTCTGGAAAACCAAAAATATTTTTCATAATTTTGACCTTTTTACTTTTTTATAGTGTTGAACATAGTCCAGGGCTAGAGATGTAGCTCAGTGATAGAGTGGACAGAAGGTCCTGAGTGGGATCCCAGCACGGGAAAAGTCTCTTAACATAGTCTGTGTTATCAGCTGTTTCTTTTCTGGCTGATTTTCACCTTACTCTCCAACACACTATAAAGTGGGCTCTAAGTCACACCATTCCAATAAAAATGCTCAATAAGGTCACCAACTACTTGTTGTTCATTTTTTCTTATTTATTTGTATCAATAACTTCTTCTTAAAAGCCACATCTCTTGGACATTTCCCAGTACAACAGACTAACTAGTTGGCCTCTGGAGCAGCGCATCCTGTTCACTCTACCTACCTTAAAAATTTGGTCTCCTTGAGTTTCTTTTTTTTAGGGTATGTATTGGGTGTGGTGTAGGGAAGAGAAGGCATGTGCCATAGCAACACAAGTGGAGGTTAGAAGACAACTTTGTTGAGTTTCTCTCTTTACACCTATACATAGAATGAACCTCAGCTCACCAGACTCAAGCATCAAGTGCCTTTATGTGAGAAGCCTATGCCTTCAGGTGGTTCATCTTTATTTTAGTAGCATCTAATCTGCTAATCCCACCAAGTATTTCATTTTCCTCAGGCACTGTACTCACTATCTCTAGAAGTTGGCTTTTGATTCTTTGGTTTAGTTGGATATTTTAAGAGAGACTTTTTGTAGCCCACAGTGACCTTTACTCATTATGTAGCCAAGGCTAGCCCTGAACATAATCCTGGTATGTACCACTATGCCCCTTTTAGAAGTTTGATTTACACTTATTTTTATTTTATATCCTCCATGTCTCCCCTCAGTATGATCTCATGATCACATTTTCCTGTATTTTATTAACATATGGAACACATTCATAACTAGTTCAATGTTATGGTCGGCTGATTCCATCATGCATTTTCTTCCTGGGTAATTTATTAATTGACTTTGCTTATAATTATGGAAAACATTCCCTTGCTTTGCATACCTAATAATTCATTACTGGATGTCAAACAGTGAATTGTATGGCTTTGGGTGCTGATTTTTTTTCTTTGTTATTCCTTTAAATCTATTTGAGGTTGGTTCTGAGATGTAGTTAGGTTCCTTAGAGACGGTTTCTTTGAGACTTGCTTCTAAGTTTTGTTAAACAAGCCCAGAGCAACCTTTGGTCTAGAGCAAATAAGTCCCCACTCTTGAGGTAATACCCTTCTAAGTATTCAGTCCAATGTCCTGTACACTGCACTGTCAGATCTGCCCCTTTCTGCTGGTTCCTTCCCTGGTCTCAGGTAATTACTTCATGTGTTGAGGTCCTCCCTGCTGAATACTGTAGATCTTAGAAAGGCATATTTGATTTCTCCGCTTTCTTTTATGCCCTATGAATTCTAGCTGTCAAACTTACCTCAATGAATTCTGAAATCTGTCTCCCAAATCAAGAACTCTACATGTTAGCCAGACTCCCTTTCCCTGAATTATAGTTTCATATATTTTGTCCAGGTTTGTAGTTAGAGGAATTAGTCCTTGTTACTTATCCCATTGGAACTACAAGCATCAGTTCTTACCCTTCTGAAAAGATCATTACACCCACTGTGGAAAAACAAAACATTGTGGAAATGCAAAGGCAGAACAAGGAAAGGGAAGCTACAATAATAACCCAGGGAAGAAATGATTAGCTAGAGTTAGAGTGGTGAGAGTGGAGATGGAAAGGAATGAATTCTAGATACATGTTTGTGTGTTCTGTGTCCATTATTTACCACATACTATATGGTCACTGGTCATAAGGAATGGACAATTTAGTACTGAACAAAGATCTGATTATGTTGCCCTCAAAAGTCTTTTTGTAGCTTTTCATTGCTTAAAAATTAAAGTTAAACCACATCAATATATCATTCAAAGTCCTCCATGATGTACTTTAAAAATATTGTGTTTTTCTTTTGGAGTGTGTGTGTGTGTGTGTGTGCATAATATATGAGATGCACGTGTGTATGTGAAGGGACACTAGCCTACTCAAGTATATGGCTCTGGCAGGCCTTGTCCTTCTCCCCAATTCCCTCTGCCTTGCTAAAAACCATAGCTAAAGCTACCCACCAAGGTCTATTCCTTTATTTAGCCACTTCTTCCTGAGGCTGACTACCAGATATAAAAGTATTGAAGTCCAGCAATCAAACCCCCCTTTGGCTCACCTAATTACCCTGTCCAATTAAAATTAAACACTTCATCTGAACACTGGGTTTCCCCTTTTACCTTTATAAACTGCCATTTGCCTATGGGCCATGTCTCCCTCCTCTCTATCCAGAGGCAGTTCTTTGTCCTACTCTAGGACAGCTACCCCTTACCCTTCTCCCTTGTTCCCTTCCCCTTCTCCCTCTTCCTCTATCTTCTGTCTTTGTCCCTTATCCCTGCCTTCTGTCCCTATGGGGCAAGTAAATCTCCTTTGTGCTGACAGCCTGGTCTTGGGATGTCTTGAGACAACTCTGAGGTTCCCTACAGTATGTGTGTACAAGCATGTACATGTGGAGGCCAGAGGTCAGCATTGGGTGCCTTCCTCAGTTGCTCTCCACCTTCATTGTTCTACTTTTTAAAAATGTTTTAACATCTTTCAGAATTTATTGTTTGATAAGGCAGATATGGTAGTACATGCCTTTACTCTCAGCACTCGGGAGGCAGAGGAAGGCAGGTCTCTATTATTTCAATGCCATTCTACTCTACATAGCAAGTTCCCAGGCCAGTCAAGGGTACATAGCAAGACCATGTCTCAAAAGAACCAAAAGAAATATTCTTTGACAATTTCATGCTTGTTTTCAATGTTTCTTGATTATATCCAACCCTCCCACTCCCCATACCCCTTTCCTAATATTTCCTCCTCCTCTTCTCTTGTTTATAACCCACTGAGTCCATTTAATGCTGTCTACATGCACATGGGTATGGGGCCATTCAGTAGAGCATGAGCAACCTACAAGCAGCCACAATTCACTCCCCCAAAAAATCACTTCTCCTCAGCAGCCATCAACTGTCAATAGTTTCCTCAGGGGTGGAGCTATACCCTTGCTGGAATATTGACTGGCTTGATCTTGTTCAGGTCTTGTAGGAATTGACAGATACTGTCTATTCCTAAATGCAACAGCCATATTATGCTCAGAAGACAGAACTCCTTTTCATCTTCTGGCTCTTACATTCTTTTTGTCCTCTCTTCTGTGACATTCCTTGAGTCTTGGAGGGTTGAAATAAATGTCCCCTTTAGGGTTGAGCACTCAACTGTCACTTGTCTCAGCACTTTGATTAGTTATGAGTCTCTGCACTGACTATTGCCCACTGAAGCAGCACTAAATCTATGGGTTTGGTGGTTTGAATGAGAATGAACCCCATAGGTTCATATATTTGAATGCTTTTTACTAGACAGCAGCACTACTTGAAAGGATTGGGAAGTGTGGCCTTGTTGGAGGAAGTGTGTCACTG
>CAJQZJ010000217.1:502834-568705 GCA_907164525.1 Lophiomys imhausi
CATTTTGCCTGCATGTATGTCTGTGTGAGGGTGTTGTATTTCCTGGAACTGGAGTTACAGCTGTGAGCTGTCATGTGGGTGTTGGGAATTGAACCCAGGCCCATTGGAAGAGTAGCCAGTGCTCTTAACCACTGAGCCTTCTCTCCAAACCCAATTATTTTTACTTCTAAACCTGGTTTCACTTCTAAACCTAATTTACATCAGGATAGCCAAGGATTGGTTAGAAGTTGTCCTTGAACACCTTGGGCCAAGATGTCTTCCACTGTTTTTTGATGAGATGGTATGTAGATCAAGAAACATACTCAAAGTCTCTTTTTGTTATGCCTTTCCATGTCTCCTCTATGTCTGTGCAAGATCTCCCATTCTGTCAGGAAAATGCAGGTAATAAGGTTTATCTCCAATGTCCCAATGTGAGTGCACACAACCTTCCAGATCACCAGGGATTCAAGGAGTCTTACAAGTTTCACTGTAGTTGGTTTCTTCTCTGGATCCCTATGTCAAACTCTGAGCAGGTATGCTCTTCTGTTGCTTATCCCAACCAGTATTGTGACTGCAAGTAACTGTGATTTTGTTTTTTTTCTGATTATAGGACACTGAGTTTGCTGGGTATTTTTTATTTCCCTGGGAATGGGACATTTTGTGATCATTCTGGCCAAGTAATTCCCCTCCACAGCCAAGTTGCTGTTTTTGGAGATGGTTTGCCTTACCTTGTTCTTGTACAGTTAGCTCCAGGGATCTGGGGAGGGAGATGGGAGCTGTCTCCAGCTAAAAACACCAGTCTCACCTTTTTAAAACATAAGGATTCATAGGTCCTCTTAAACATTTCTTAATTCAATATTGGTCTGTTTTCAGGTCCTGTAATGATTGTTTTTGACAAATTTGTATAGCTTTATCACTTTTCAGGAACAGTATTTTCTCAGTTCCAGGATTCCTGCCTAATCTATGTTTTGAGAGACAGTTCTTAAGTGTTCTTACTGAAAAAATGATAAATATGCGAGATAATGCCATGATAATTAGCTTGATTTAGCAGTCTACATTCCATGATATTTCAAAACATCATATTGTATACCATAAATATATAATTTTGTCAGCTTTTAAAAAAGATAATTTAAAAACATTTTAGATGTATTTTTAGTGTGTCTGTGTGTGTGTGTTTGCGTGCCATGGCCCATGTGTGGTGGTTGGAAGATTATTTTCAGGAATCATTTTTTTTCAACCATGAGAGTCCTGAGGATTACACCTGGGTCAGCAGGTTTTCTGGCAAACACCTAACTACTGATCCATCTCATCAGCCCCCAGAAAAAGATCATTTGGACAGCAGTGAAGGATGGATTGTGTGGAAAGCAAACTAGTAGCCACAGTATAAGATTTTTTTTTTGGCTTTTTTTTTTCAAGACAGAGTTTCTCTGTGTAGCCCTGGCTGTCCTGGATTCACTTTGTAGACCAGGCTAGCCTTGAACTCAGAGATCCGCCTGCCTCTGCCTCCTGAGTGCTGGGATTAAAGGGGTGCACGACCACACCAGGCAATTACAGACAGCTGTGAACTCCCATGTGGTGCTGGGATTTGAACCCGGGTCCTTTGGAAGAGCAGCCAGTGCTCTTAACCACTGAGCCATCTCTCCAGCCCCACAGTATAAGATTTCACTTAGCAGTACTTTGTAGTTTGTAGCAATGGATAATCCAAGGAGTTGATAGTATGGTGGGAAAGTAACTAAAGTCCCACTGCCTATGGACTTTCCTAGGTAAAAGAAGAAATGAGGTCTAACTGTAGAATAAGTTAGTTAGTGTTGGTCCCAATGGTGCAGGCCTGTAATTGCAACTGTTTGGGAGACTGAGGCAGGAAGATCCATGTTTAAGGTCAGCTTGGGCTACAGAGAATAGGTAAAAGGGGAACCAGGTGCATGCCTGTAATCCCAGCCCTAGGAAAAAAAAAAGAATAGGTAAAAAGGTTAGTGAATTAATGACTTCGATGAAGTTAAATGGTGACTTAGGGAATATAAAGTATTAGAGAGGCAGACAGAAGAGAAGTTCTGAAAGTGCCCTCAGTATTCAGTTTTAGGGTGGAGCCATTCCACCTGTCATCATAGAAATCAATGATCAGAAGAGAACATGAAACACTGCTATGTCTAGGAGCTGTAAACTTTAGAAATTAGATCAAGGGGGATGACGAAAGCTTTTAGGATTGGAAGAGAAAAGGCAAATAGCTGGTCCCAAAGTCATCAGTGACTATAGGGGGAAGTTCTGGAGGTTGACATTTACCACTGAGAGAATGATGTAATTGGGTGCTATGAACATCACAGAAACAGAGGCTATGGGCTAAGATGGTAAAATGATACTTAGGGGAGTCAGTGAAGGAAAACATAAAAATATTAGCCTGATCTTGACTTATATGGCAGGATGAGCAAAGGAAAGTGAAAAGCCTCAGTTAAGAGCTTTGCAAGGGCAACAGCATACTTTGGGATAACAGAGTTCCTTTAAGAAGTGAGGCTGGACCGGGCATTGGTGGTGCAAGCCTTTAATCCCAGCACTAGGGGAGTCAGAGGCAGGCAGCTCTCTGTGAGCTCAACGCCAGTCTAGTCTACAGAGTGAGGCCAGGCCAGCTAGGGCTATACAGAGAAACCATGTCTCAAAAAACCAAAAATAAAAAATAAAAAATACCCAAACTGAAACATCATATCCACACACGTGAAAGGAAATAAATGGTACAAAATTCAGGCAAAGCACTAAACAAAAAAAAAAAATTTTTAACCACAATTTCTGAAAGCAGGAATCAGAATTGCAGTTTCTTTTCTAAAAAGCTGTGTGCACAACTAGGATGTGTATCATTAAAAAGATACATAATAAGCAGGTATGGGCCAGGATGTAGAAAACTGAGGAGAATTCTCATTTCCTGTTAACAGAAATGTGAATCAATATGATTGCTTTGACAACAACGTTGTAGGTCTTCAAAAGATGAATCATAGTGGGGCTGGAGAGATGGCTCAGTCCTTAAAACCACAGGCTGATCTTGCAGATGGCCCAGGTTCCGAGCCCCATAAACCCACATGGTCTCCTTACAACCATCTATAACTTGAGTTCCAAAAGATCCAGTGTCCTTTTCTGGATTCTGCCAGCACCAGGCACATAAATGGTGCATACACACACATACAGGCAAAATACCCATAAATATAAAAAAATAAACATTTTAATTTAAAAAATTGAAGGTGACCTATAAGGTCACAAAGTGGAAGCAAACCACAATGTCCATTAACTGATTAATAAAATATAGTATAAATCAGGTGTTGAGACTGCTTAGTAGGTAAAATCACTTGCTGTGTAAACCAGGAAACTTGAATTTGATCCCCAGAAATCATCTAAATGTGGAAGAACAAGACCAATTGCATGAAAGCTGTGTGATATCTTCTGTCATATATGTACCTTGGCACACACATGCATATATACAAAACAATAATAATTTAAATATATATATATAATATAACCCTACATAGAACATTATTCAGCCATAAGAAGGAATGATATACTGATATGCAGTATAGGACACCTGAACCTTGAAAACACTACCCTGCATGAAAGAAACTAGATACAAAAGACCACATATTATAAGACTGCATTTATATGATATGCCCACAATAGGCAAATCAAGGGGAACAAAAAGCAAATTATTGTCTTCTAGAGACTGGTGGGGAATGAGAATTCCCTCCTAATGTATATGGTTTCTTTATATTGTGAAAATGTTCTGTAATCAGTGTATAAGGGGACAGCAGGAGAATTACTTCAACCTTAAGGCTAGCCTGGTCTATAGAGCAAGTTTCTGGCAGTGAGATTCTTTTGCAAAAAGAAGGAGGAAAGGAGGGAGGGAACAGAAGAAAAGAGGAAGGGAAAACACTCTGAAATTAGATGGTGGTGATAGGTGTATAACCTTATGAATATGCTATAACTCACTAAATAATATTTTTTTGGATTTTTGAGACAGAATCTCTCTGTCCTGGAACGTGCTCTGTAGACCAGGCTGGCCTCAAATTCAGAAATCTGCCTGCCTCTGTCAACTACTGGAATTAAAGGTACACACCACTGCCTAGCTGAGTTCTATACTTTTATTTTATTTTATTTTATTTTATTATTAGTGATTATTTGGGAATCTCACATCATGCACCCTGATCGTGCTGATATCCCAGTCTTCCCCTATTCACCCCTCCACCCAAAAAGAGAAAAAAAGAAAAAAAATCCATTTTGTGTTGTCCATATGTTCACTGGAGCATGGTCACATTCCTAATGGCCAGTCCCCCAAGAGAAGGTGAGTCTTTCTCTACCCAGACCCCCACCAGAATGCTATACTTTTAAATGGTGAATTTTGTGGTATGTGAATGCCAATTGAAAACAGTCATATTTTTAAACTATATATATATATTGTTTATATAATATACATAATATATAAGTATATATATATATATATATAATTCCATTCTTGTGAAATCTCTAGAAAAAGCAAATATATAGAAAAAAGCTTATCAATGGTTGCCTGGGGTGAGGAATGGCAAGGAAGATTGATCAGAAAACAGTAACAGGAATCTTTTAATTTGATAGTAATGTTCTAAAATCAGATTGTCATGATGGTTGCACAACTCTATGAACCTACTAAAATGTATTGTATTGTATACCTAAGAGGTAAATTTTATGAATTACAAATATATATACATATATATATATATTTTTTTTTTTTTTTTAGTTTTTCAAGACAGGGTTTCTCTGTATATCTCTGGCTGCCCTGGACTCACTTTGTAGACCAGGCTAACCTCGAACTCACAGAGATCTGCCTACCTCTGCCTCCTGAGTACTGGGATTAAAGGTGTGCCACCATGCCCGGCTTAAAACCCCATCTCAATAAAGCTGTTAGAAAGAAAGATTCAGAGGTGGCTCATCAGGTAAAAGTGCATGCTGAGTAAGACTAACAGCCTAAGTTCAATCCCTGGAATTAATAATAACAATAATAATAATAAACAGATGCAGTGGCACACATCTGTATTCCCAACACTCCTATAGCAGGATGAGAGGCAGAGACAGGAGACTGAACCAAAAATTTGAAGTCCAGCTAGCCTGATGTATACAGCCCAACAGAACAGAGCAGACCCAACAGCAAGGCAGAAGAACTGGTTTCCTGTTCTTGCCTTGCCCTTTGACCTCCACATGTGCTATATCATGCATGTACCCACACTCATACACATCATGCACACATGCATCATATGTACATCATATTAAAAGGAAGGAAGAAAAAAAAATAGTTCCAGGCCAGTCTAGGCTATTTAGTGAAATTCTTTCATACACACATACACAAAAGTAATAGAGGTATGTCTGCAGATGTGATCTAAAATAAATTACACTGTCATCTCAGTAAAAGTTTTTTTTTTATCTTTGTTTTGTTTTCACAGTGCTGAGGAACCCAGAGATGTGCACATGGTAGGCAAACACGCTACCACTGAACTACTTCCTCAACCCCAGTGAAATAGTCTGCTTTTTTTCCTTTGAGACAGGGTCTCTCTAGATAGCCCCAGATGTTCTGGAACTCATTAGACCACCAGGTTAGAACAGGCAAACCTCAAACTCACAGAGATCCTCCTGCCTCTGACTCTTGAGTGCTGGGATTAAAGGTATACACTACCACACCTAGCTTAAGTATTCTTGACTAAAAAAGAAAAAAAGAAACTCAGTATCATCAAGCCTCTAAAGCTAAGTTCCTCTATAAAAAATATGTGGCATAAAAAAATAAGTAAATGACTGCATAAGAAAGAAAAATATCTAATCCAAAATGAGGGCAATGCTACAGTACACTCTCTTTGGCCCACTTTCTATAACAAGTCAAGAACCTGAAAAGGAAAAAGAGAGGTACAAATCACCCTAGATTAAGAGACAATACTAGGCCAGGAGTGGTGGCGCACGCCTTTAATCCCAGCATTTGGGAGGCAGAGGCAGGTGAATTGCTGTGGGTTCAAGGACAGCGTGTTCTACAAAGCGAGTCCAGAACAGCCAGGGCTGCACAGACAAACCCTGTCTCAAAAAACCAGAGAGAGAGAGAGAATACTAAATATAATATATGGATCACATCTTGTTTGCAACTTGATCTAAATAAATCAATTGTTAGATAAACTTTTAAGACAAGTTAAGAAATTTAATTAACTTGTGTATTAGATGCTATTAAGCAATTACTAAATGTTTGGCTATGTGTGCGCTCGTATATGTATGTGTTCATATGTGTGTAGGCACACATGTGGGGGTAAGTATGTCTATGTGGAAGCCAGAAGTCAACTTCAGATGTCATCTTCAGGTGTTATCCTTATTGTTTTGGGGGACAGAGTCTCCTCACTGGGACCTGGGACTCACAAATTCAGGTGAGCTGGCTGGCAAGTGAGCCCCAGGAATCTTCCTGTCTCAACTTCCCCAACAGTAAGGTTACAAGCACAAACCACCCAGCTCTATGTGTGATTTTGTGTGAGTGTGTGGGTGAGTGTGTGGGTGAGTGTATGTATATTATGTGAATGCAGGTGGGCAACTGACATGGCACACCTGTGGAGGTCTGAGGACAACTTTTCAGGATTGATCCTTCTAATCTGTTGAGGCTGGGTCTCCCTTATTTCTGCAACTCCACACACCCCAGGTTATTTTGCACATGAGCTTCTAGGCAATTCACCTGTCTCTGCCTCTCAACTTGGCAGGAGTACTCAGATTACACATGGATTCCATCACAGCCATCTTTTTTTTTGGTTTTTGAGACATGGTTTCTCTGTGTAACAGCTCTGGCTGTCCTAGACTCACTTTGTAGACCAGGCTGGCCTCGAACTCACAGTGATCCACCTGCCTCTGCCTCCCAAGTGCTGGGATTAAAGGCGTGCGCCACCTCGCCGGGCCATCACAGCCATCTTTAAAAAACAAAAAACAAAACAAACAAAAATTCACATGAGTTCCTTGGATTTATCTCAGGTCTTTGGACTTTTGAGGCAAGTGCTCTTGTCCCGACTCCTGGGCTCCACCTACAGTTTTGAATGTGGGTGCTGGGGATCAAATTTAGGTCTCCAAGCTTGCCCAGTATATCAGGAGCTTGTCTTATTGTTGTAACAAAATAAACTTAAGTAAAAAAGGGTTTATTTTGGCTTACAGTTCCAAAGATTACAGTCTTTCTGCAGGGAAAGTAAGATGACAGTGACAGGAGTAAGGAGGCTGCTGACACTTCATCCACAGCTAGGAGTCACAGAGACAAATGCTTACTTTCTCCAGCTGATGGAATGGAACATCCCATAATTGAGGCAGGTCCTCCTACCTCAACTAATCTAATCTAGAAAATCTCTCAGACACACCCAAATATTGTTTCCATGGTGATTATAAACCTAACCAAGTAAACAATCAAAATAAACTATCACATGGCAAGCACTTTATCACTGAGATATCACCTAGCCCCAGAATTATTAATTTTTAAGATAGCATTGTGACAGAGTGGTCATATGCAAAAATATCTGCACATTTTAGGCATGTTTACTGACTATTCAGAGATAAAAACAGCATGATGTCTAGAATTTATTTAAAGACACTTCAACAAGCTGGGATTGATGGCACATACACGTTACTCCTGGCGCTTGGAACAGGGCAGGAAGATCAAGAGCTCAAGGTCATCCCTATTTATTTACCTAACCCTAACCCTGAGTTTAGGGCCAGCCTTGGCATGAGGGCCTGTCACAAAACAAAACAAACAAAAAACCCAGCAAGTATTTTCTAAAACGAAAGAATGAGTTGGGCATGGTGGCACAGAACTATAATCTCGGCACTTGGCAGGATGAGACAGGAGGAAAGAATGAGAGAAGGAGGGGAGTGTAGAGAAGAGGATAGGAGGGGAGAGAAGGGAGAGAAGGGAAGGTGAATACTGAAACAAAACTGGCAATTTTTTTATAATTATTGAATGTAATTAATGAGCATGTGGGGATTCAGTATAATATTGTCTTATCTATACAGAATAGCGAGAAATGTTTAAATTATATTAAAATGCACAAAAGTAATTATGTAACTTGCAAGCATAAAAGTCCTTCAAATAGTTCTGCAAGATCCATATATAAAAATTCCCAAACATAGCCTGGCCTATGAAGTCTTCCACTCCCTAGGTTCCGACACTAAGCCTCATATATATATATA
This sequence comes from Lophiomys imhausi, assembly GCA_907164525.1. Taxonomy (NCBI): domain Eukaryota; kingdom Metazoa; phylum Chordata; class Mammalia; order Rodentia; family Muridae; genus Lophiomys; species Lophiomys imhausi. The sequence goes on from CAJQZJ010000217.1 coordinate 511,007, forward strand.
TGCCTCTATACCTGCTGGTGCCTCTGTCTTTGTTACCACACTTCTTGCCATGTGTTTTGAGGTTTATCATTTAGACTTCAACGTGATCTCTTTAGTAAAGCCTTTCTTGATCTCCAATATTCAGTCTGCTTTGATTTTGATCTTTATTTCACAGAGACTTTTGATTCATATCTATAGACCCAAAGTCTTTGTCTGTGCTGTAACTCACATGCCCAGGGCCTTTGTTACTAGGACTCCTAGAAACTTAACATCTAGTTTTTCCACGACTCTCACTGTCCTGTTTCATACACACCTCAATCACTGGTTTATGACATGAATATTTAAGGAGGCATTCATTCTATGGTTGAGTCAAGCACGGGGTCAATACTAGGGATAAGTTGATTTCTTCATACTAGCTCCAACCCTCCTCCCTCCTCATACCTACTGTCCCAGCAAGAACATTTTTCTTCCTCTTTCTTGTCCTATACTACCTTGAGCTCAGCTGATTCCACTTCACTCACATGTACTTCTTCCATTTCTACTGGGTTATGTGCCTCTTTCCATTTGTGAATCAAAGATTATCCTGACTGTGGGCCCTAGCTGCTGAATATAAAAAGTGCTGGTAATAGCACATACCAAAGAACTGAAAATTGCTTAAATTTGTAGTGGAATTAGACATAAGAACAGTGCCATCAAACTCTGAAAGCCCTTAAAGATACTCAGCAGATCACTTCAAATCACCCTAAGTATCCATCCACTTCTTTCTCTAATTAAGACCGCTTTTCTCTCAAGTGCTAGCACTCAAGTTAAACTTTAAAATTCAGTCTTCTTATGTTTAAAAACTAATATTACAAAAATAGTTTTGATTTTTATAACATTGTAATATTTCATTTAACCTGTGGGGTTAAAGAGGCTTTTGTCTGCTATTCTGCAAGTACAACCACTACTTATAAGTGATTTCTCCGACAAATTTGTCCAAAGCTCTAAATTACAAATTTAAATAAACTTTTAAAAACATAATCATGGGGCTGGAGAGATGGCTCAGCGGTTAAGAGCACTGGCTGCTCTTCCAGAGGTCATGAGTTCAATTCCCAGCAACCACATGGTGGCTCACAACCATCCATAATGAAATCTGGTGCCCTCTTCTGGCCTGCAGATATACCTGCAGACAGAACACTGTATACATAATAAATAAATCTTTAAAAAAAAAAAAACATAATCACAAAAGAATTAAACATTTACCCTGACATTAATGTACACACTGTTATTTTAAGCAATCAAATAAGCTGAGCCAGTAACAGAAAACTCTTAACAAACACATTTCACTTAATATATGCAGGAGGAAGAATCACCATTTGGAAGCACCTTGTGTAATAAATGATTCGAATAACGATGACTAAGACATGATAAAGCCAGTAGGTGAGACACAGCGAGGGATTTTTAAATGGGAGGATTAAGCTGTCACCAACCTGTACTCCCTGCTAAAAGTCGTAACACCAGTAAAAAGTGGACAAACCAGGTTTTGGAAGAGCAGGTGTGAGAGTTTGGATTACACAAAAAGAGGGAAAAGCAAGTACTCCAAGAAAGGAAAATGAGGTACAGAATTTTATATAAAGAGTGATAGTAGGGGCTGGAGAGATGGCTCAGCGGTTAAGAGCACTGCCTAGTGCTCTTCCAAAGGTCCTGAGTTCAATTCCCAGCAACCACATGGTGGCTCACAACCATCCACAATGTGATCTGGTGCCCTCTTCTGGAATGCAGGTGTACATGCAGATAGAGCACACATATGCATAAAATAAATAAAATAAATCTTTAAAAAAAAAAAAAGAGTGATAGTAAATGTCAGTGATGTGGGAGCTTACTTAAAGAGCTATGTAGAGCCAGGCATGGTGGCTAACACCTGCAAGCCCAGCTGTGTAAAACCCAAGTCAGATCTAAAGGATGTATTTGTGGCACCACAACAGTTGAGAGTATGATGGCTGGTGAGCCAAGCTAGCTAATTCCTAATTGACATATAATTAGTTGAACTACATGCCAATGTGCTGGACTATAAAAGGAAACAAAGATATCTAGGATTAATCACTTAAGGCAAGCAGGCACCCTCAGCAGGACAAAGTACATATTAAAAGGTTGTTTTGTTTTTTTGGGTTTTTTAACATTTATTTATTACTTCAAGTTACCTGTCCATTACCGCCCCCTCCCTCCACCCCCTCCCAGTCCCACCCTCCCACTCTCTACTCCCTCTCCCACCCATCCCATCCCATCCCTCAGGTGTGCGATGCCTCCGTGTATCAGCCCCCCTCAGTTCATTAGTCACATGAGGTGTAAGAGCTTCCTCTTGCACAGGAGGCATACATGGAGTGCCACTACGGTGGAGTGTCCCACCAACAGGTAACCAAGTCCATGTTCCTGTTCTTTTGGGTCTATTGATTATAGGATGGTTATCCTGTACTATATGGCTAAAATCCAGTTATAAGTGAATATATGCCATGTGTATCTTTCTGAGTCTGAGTTAGCTCACTCAGGATGAGCTTTTCTAGTTCCATCCATTTGGTTGCAAATTGCATGATTTTTTAAATAAAGGAAGACAGGGCTGGAGAGATAGCCCAGTGGATAAGAGTCTATACTGCTCTTGTAGAGGACCTGGGTTTGGTTCCCAGTACCCACATGGCAACTTGTGTCAGGTAGTGTTATGTGAACTTGACACAAATTAGAATATCTGAGAAGAGGGACCTTCAATTGAGAAAATGCCCCAACCAGATTGACCTGTAGGCAAGACAGTGAGGCATTTTCTTGATCAATGATTGGTGTATGAGTGGCCAGCCCATTGTGGGCAGTGCCACACTGGACAGGTGGTCCTGGGTTTTATAAAAAAGCAATCTAAGCAAACCATGAGTAGTATGACAGCAATGAGAACTCCTCCCTGGCCTCTGCTTTAGTTGCTGCCTCCAGAATCCTGCCCTGACTTCTCATCCTGATGAACTAAACCTATAAGTTGAATTAAATCCTTTCTTCCCAAGTTGCTTTTGGTTATAATGTTTTATCATCGAAACAGAAACTCTAACTAAGACAGAAATTGGCACCAGGTTATTGGGTATCAATTGCTGCAACAGACCTGACCATGCGTTTTGGGGGAGGGTTTGTGGTAGCGTTTGAACTATGGACTGCCAAAGTCATTGTGTGCTCAGAGCTTAACAGACTGTTCTTTGTGAGCTTAGAAAATAAGAATGCTGAAAGAAACGCAAAACGCCGGGCGTGGTGGCACACGCATTTAATCCCAGTACTTGGGAGGCAGAGGCAGGCGGATCTCTATGAGTTCAAGGCCAGCCCGGTCTACAAAGCGAGTCCAGGACAGCCAGGACTACACAGAGAAACCCTGTCTCGAAAAACCAAAAAAAGAAAAAAGAAAGAAACACAAAACAATGGAGGCTTGGCTTGTGAAGTTTCAGATGGAAATGATTCTAATGAGACCATTTGTGTGATATTTTGAATTAAGAACCACTAATGGGCTAAGAAGTTAATGAGGGTTAAAAAGAGACCAGCAATATTGAGATGAAATTTTCTGGGAGTATTTCCTTCAGGGTCAGCACACAGAGGCTGTGGTACAGAGCAGGTGAAGGCTCTACCTCATGCTGGCAGCTGAACATGGTGATGTGTAAGATTCTCCCAGGTAGTACTTGTTTTGAAGTCTTGAAGGGGTCATAAAGAGAATCTCAGGCCTGGCACTGTGAGATGAGAGGAGAGGCATCGGTGAAGATGCAGCCTCAGTTGTAGTAGAAGATCCATGACTGAAGGAGTCATGGGGAGAATTTGAAGCTTGGTGCAGTGTGGTAAGGTCAGAAGTCCCTGAGGAGAGTCCAGAGAGAGGCTATTGGTAAATGTGCAGCCCAGTTACATCAGAGACCCCAGCATTTTGGAGATGCCAGTACCATGAGATGACCAGCAAGGTCAGCAGCAGCTGTGGAGTGGAGCAGGCCTGACCCTAGGGCACAAGCCAAGGAGCTGGAAAAGTAGCACAGACCCTTTTGAGGAGCCCAGAAGATTCTGAGTGGGACCCAGATGTCAAGCACAGAACTCTGTTAAATTTTGGTTTTGCTTTGATTTGATTTGATTGTCACTATGTCCTGATTATTCTATGCTCTTGGAATACAAAAGTCTATAACCAGGCTGGGCGTGGTGGCGCACGCCTTTAATCCCAGCACTTGGGAGGTAGAGGCAGGCGGATCTCTGTGAGTTGGAGACCAGCCTGGTCTACAAAGTGAGTCCAGGACAGCCAGGGCTACACAGAGAAACCCTGTCTCAAAAAAACAAAAAAAAAAGTCTATAACCTCTTTTGTTAATAGGAACCCACAGTTAAGAGACTGGAATTTTAGAGAAACTGGAATTTTCTAGAGATTTTGGAATATTTTGGAGAGACTTTGAAAGAGACTTTAGATGTTTTAAAGAGAATGAACTTTTTGTTTGTTTTTTGAGACATGATTTCTCTGTGTAACAGCCTTGGCTGTCCTGAACTCAATCTGTAGACCAAGCTGGCCTCAAACTCAAAAGGCATGCACAACTACACCCAGCATAAGAGACTGAACTTTTAACATGCTTGAATTTTTTAAAACTATGGGACTTTTAATAGTTGGAATGTTTCATTTTTTGATGTTGATACTAATATGAGATCTTGGAGACAAGAAAGGTATGGTTCTAGTTGAATAGTGATGTGTTTGTGTGTCAAGTTGACAAATGATCAATTGTATTGGCTAACTTTATGTCAATTTAACAGAAGCTAGAGTCATCTGGGAAGAGGGGACTTCACTTGAGAAAATGGCCTCACCAGTCTGGCCTGTTGGCAAGTCTGGAGCCCATTGTTGGTGGTGCGATCTCTGGGCAGGTGATCATGCTGTGCATAAAAAAAGCAAACTGAGCAGAGAAGCAAACCACAAGGAGCAAGTGAATAAGCAGCACTCCTCTGTGGTCTCTGCTTCAGTTCCTGCCTCAAGTTTCTGCCCATCTTCTTATGTGATGGACTGTCACCTAGAACTATAAGTGAAATAAACCCTTTCTTACCCAAGTTCAGTAGTAGCCCTAATAGCTCACAATCATCTGTAATTCCAGTTACAGGATCCAATGCCTCTTCTGATCTCATGTTTGATGCACATGAACACAGGCATACAAATACATAAAAGGGGAAATGTGGAGATGGCCCAATGGTAAAGAGCACTTCTTGCTTTTGCAGAGGACTCTAGTTCCATTCCCAGCACCCACATGGTGACTCACAACCATCTGTAACTCCAGATGCAGAGTTCTAGAGGATCCAACACCTTCTTCTTACTGACTATCAAACAAACATGTTCTTATATAGAACCATACAGGCAAAACATCCATATAAATAAAATATAACAAATAGCACTTTAAAATAATAAGGTTTTTTTCTTTTTTCTTCATTATAAGATTCCACTGTCTCTTAGGGTATATTGGCAATATGCTTTCAGGTAGCTACTTTCATCTGTTATGTTTCATTTTACTTAATTTTGAGGCAATAACACCTTCCTACCTACTATGGTTTGGATGTAGCTTGAACATCCCTAAAAGGTTCATGTGTTAGAAGGCCGGTCATCAGAATGAGGGTGTGAGAAAATGATGTGGAGCCTTATAAGGCAGGGCCATGAAAGGTGAGAGGTCCTTAGATCTCTGGGGTGTGCCATTGAAGGAATCACGTGTCTGTCATGAGATTCTCAAGTTCCTGAAAGAGTTGTGATAAAAGCAGCAGGAACATCTTCTGGTCTCCTCACCTCCTGATTCACAATGTGCTTCTTGTCCCACACCTGTGCATCCTCTGCTGTGGGGGCCTTACCAGAGCTTGCTATGACACCTGGACTTTAAACCTCCAAAAACAGAATTAAAAAGACCTAGCTTTTTATTTTAGACAAGATGTCATGTGTAGGGAGTTAGAATAATTAAATTAGCTGCCGGGCGGTGGTGGCGCACGCCTTTAATCCCAGCACTTGGGAGGCAGAGGCAGGCGGATCTTTGCGAGTTCGAGGCCAGCCTGGCCTACAAAGCGAGTCCAGGACAGCCAGAGCTGTTAAACAGAGAAACCCTGTCTCGAAAAACCAAAAAAAAAAAAAAGAATAATTAAATTAGATTTAGAAAATATCTAGGGGTTTCTGATACAGTCTCTTAATTCGGGGCATGAAGATCAACTTGGCTGTGAGCGATTTAGCTTATCAGCTGATGGAAAAACAGGAAAGACTTAATGGACTAAAAACAAGGTTGAAGTCAGGAAAACAGGAAAGACTTAATGGACCTAAGAAACAAAGTATCTGGCCTGGCATTGTTTTCAGCTGCTAAGTGGGCGGAGCCCAAATTAAGCTGAAACAGAGTTCCTCCTATTTAAGGACAGTACTTGGAGCCCCATCAAGAAGAGGTCCCGATGCTAGAGAGCTCTGAGAGTCCTGCTGGAGAAACTGCTGTTCAACTGATGGCCAGATCTCCCTGAGGCAGAAAGAAGCTAGTGAGCAAAGAAAGCCTCAGCAGGACAACAAAAGGCCAAGGACTAAACCCTGTGGCTCAGCTTTTGCCTAGAGGGGTTTGATCTGTCTGAACAGTGGCCTAAATGAAACTGTGGCTGGCTTTAAGGACTCTAAGGCAGAGCAGCAGAGTTGCTGATGCGAAGGGGCTGGGGTCTCCCAGACTGAAGAAAGCCTTAAGCCTTATTTAAGGTAAGAATGTGATAGCCAACTTACCCTGATGAATCTACATCTGAGATAATCCAGAAAAAGGACTGCTAAATGCATTAAAGAATCTACTACAGAAACTGTGTTCCTGGCGATTGAGGACCTGCCCCAGAGACTGTATCCTTCTAAAAGGTTAGGAAAATAATTATCAATAGTGATTAGGTTAAATGGGTTGTAGGAATCTGTAGGGTTAATAATTAAGAAATTGTTGGTATTTGTTATAAGTGAATATTGTTAATAGATAAATACTTAATAATAATTAAAAAGTTCGGTAACAGCCATGTAGCCCAGGTTAGCTTCAAACTTGCTATATAAACTCCCCCCTCACATTTGGTATTTGTTTAGTTATTTATTTGACATTTGTGGTAGCACATACTTTTAATCCCAGCACTCGGGAGGCAGAGGCAGGCGGATCTCTCTGAGTTCAGGGCCAGCCTGGTCTACAGAGTGAATTCCAGAACAGCCAGAGCTTTGTTACACAGAGAAACCCTATCTTGTTTTAAAAAAAAAAGACCAGAAATTGGTTCAAAGTGTATCCAGTAGCAAAAGTGGGTAGATGAACAGCAGCCATCCTTATCAGATGGGCTGACTTCAATGGGAGAAAGTTTATTATCAGGCTGGAAAGATTTAAGGTCTACACTGCCCTTTTTAGTATCTTTCAACAGCTATCTGTATGAAAACACTGATTGCTTGTTAATCCAGTTTACAGATAATAAGCTGGAAAATAAGATAGTGCAACTGAGTGACATTAGGGTTCAAATACATTTGATAAGCAGGAGTGATAGATAAATTGAGCAAGATTTTTAAAAAACAGATCAAAGTAAAGATTGGTGCAAGATCCTAAACCACAGATGTTCAAATACTGAATGTATAAACATAACAGAGTCAAAGTCTTAGAAACTTCAACTAACTATAGGCTCAACCTAAGTCCACAGAGCTTTTGATGTGGCTGAGAGGGAAACAGGAATCTTTGTATGTATGAGCAAGAGCAAAGGGTCTAGAAGAAAGTCATCAGGTCACTCCTCTCTGTGATTAGAACAGGTACTTGAAATAGTACATTATGTTCTAGATGGCAATCTTCAAAGTGTGATAACAATGAGCTGATGTATGAACAGAACAGAATAACCAGATGATGAGTACAGGCGTTTAGTGCCAGAAGAGACAAATAGGTAGAGGAAATCAATCAAACAGAAAGAGATGCAGCTTCCTAAAATAATGAAGCGCTCAAGCAACAGGCAGGGGATATTGGCCTGGGTCCTGTCCACAGCATTGCAAAAACTGGACACTGGTGCACACCACCATTCAAGAGGTGGAGGTGGTAGGATCAAGCTCAGAATTATCCTTGACTATATAGTGAGTCTGAAGCCACCTCAGGCTACAGATGCTGTCTCAAAGAAAAGAGAAAGTATCAACATTATAACAAAAACGACTGAGGAAGGCAGCTCAGTGAATAAAGCACTTGCCGCACAAATGTGAAGGGCAGAATTCAGATCCCAAGAGAAAATGTAAGAAAAATGAGGTAGGCACAGCAGCCACCTGTAATCCCAGCACTTCAGAGGCAAAGACAGGGAACCCCAGGGCAAGCCAGCTAGCTAGACTAACCAGAATCGGTGAGCTCCCAGTTCAGTGAGAGACCTTGCTTCAACATAGAGAAAGCAATCAAGGAAAATACTCTACATCAACCTCAGATCTCCATGCCTACACACACACACAGAGATACACACACAGACACATGTACACATACATATGCACCCACATGCATGCACACATGCAGATACCTACACACATACATACAAACATATGCACACACATACACATGCACACACACAGACACACACAGTCATACACATGGGAACAGATGTACCTGAATACTACACACATAAAGCTTTTAAAAGGCTCAGGAAGTATTCTAGGTTAAAGCAGACAGAGTGTTGTAACAACTGAATTTGGGAAAATGTTACAAAGGACATTATTGGGACATCTGGGTGTAATGGCTCATGCCTATAATCCCAACACTTGGGAGACTGAGGGAGTAAGAATACACCATGAATTTGAGGCTACTCTGAACTATATAGTAAGTTACAGGCCAACCTGAGCTACAGAGTGAAACCTTGTTTCAAAAAAAAGTGTAAAATCTGATATGGACAGCAGTATTAATATTCGTTTTCCTCATTATATTGTAGTTTTTGTAAAACATGCCGCTGTTCTTACAAAAGCCATGCTAAAAATCAAAAAAAAAAAAAACAAAAGCCATGCTAGGGCTGGAGAGATGGCTCAGCAGTTAAGAGCACTGGCTGCTCTTCCAGAGGTCATGAGTTCAATTCCCAACAACCACATGGTGGCTCACAACCATCCATAATGAAATTTGGTGCCCTCTTCTGGCCCGCAGATATACCTGCAGACAGAACACTGTATACATAATAAATAAATCTTTGAAAAAAAAAAAAGCCATGCTAAAGTATTTAGCAGTATAGGAAAACATATAAAGATAAAATGATAAAAAAGCAAATGTCACATTTTTTAAATTTATGAATCTAAGTTAAAGATTTATCCCAACACTTGGGAGACTGAGGGAGTAAGAATACACCATGAATTTGAGGCTATTCTGACTATATAGTAAGTTACAGGCCAACCTGAGCTACAGAGTGAAACCTTGTTTCAAAAAATAAAGGATATTCAAAACAAAGTGTAAAATCTGATATGGACAGCAGTACTGTATTAATATTCGTTTTCCTCATTATGTTGTAGTTTTTTTTTAAACAAATGCCACTGTTCTTAGAAAAGCCATACTAATTTAGTAGTATAGGAAAACATATAAAGATAAAATGATAGAAAAGCAAATGTCACATTTTTTAAATTTATGAATCTAAGTTAAAGATTTATAATAATTCTTCATATTATTTCTGCAATTTTTCTTTAAATTTAAAATTACTTCAAAGTAAGAAGTTAAAAAACATTTTAAAGCCGGGCAGTGGTAGCACACACCTTTAATCCCAGCACTAGGGAGGCAGAAGCAGATGGATCTCTGTGAATTCAAAGCAGCCTGGTCTACAGAGTGAGTTCCAGGACAGCCAGGGCTACACAAAGAAACCCTATCTCAAAAAAAAAAAAAAAATTAAGTAGTTTCAAAAGTGTGGCAAACTATATTAAATATTCTGTAAAACAATAACAAGACAATCAGCAGGAACCAAATTCTGAAACTACAACTTTCATCATAGGAGAGAATGTTAAGTAGTTTAAATACTTGAAAAAGTTAATAAGAGACTAACATAGGTTCTTCTGTATAACAGAAACAAGATGGTATTTTGTGTTACAAAGACCAGAATTCAGCTTCTTAATCTTCTTTATTTTCTTTGTTGTTTTTTTTGTTGTTGTTGTTGTTAGATAGGGTTTTACATAGCCTAAACTGATTTCAAACTCTCTGTGTAGCCAAAGATGAAAGGATGACCTTGAACTCCTCATCCACTTACCTCTGCCTACCAGGTAATGGGATTACAGGTAGGTCCCACTGTTGTTTATTTTACATTTAAAAATGTCATGAGAGACAAGAAAGACAGACAAACAGACAGAACTACCTACCAACCATGGCACTTGTATGGCGATCAGAGGACAACCCATGGAAGTCAGCTCTCTCAATATGATCTCCAGAACACCATATGGGTTCTGGGGATCAAAGTCAGGTCCTTAGACTTTACCAACCGGATCATTTACCCACTGAGCCATCTCACTGGCCACTAGCTGTTATTTATTCTTGAGCCAAGGCATTTAACTTTTCTCAGTCTCAATCTCTTCATGCCATAAAGACACTACTACCTATACTCTAGCTATACACTTATATTCTTCCCTAACATACAAAAATCTTTATCTGGATATGGTGACTCATGCCCACATCAGGACTCAAAAGGCTGAGGCAGGAGAATTACTTGAAGTTCAAAGGCCAAAAGTCAATCTAGTGCTGGAGAGATGGGTCAGTGGTTAAAAGCACTTGTTCTTGCCAAAGACCTGGGTTGGATTCCCAGCACCCATATGCTGTTTCACAACCATCCATAAATCCAGTTCCAGAGAATTCTGATTTCCTCAAGCACCAGGCACACATACAGTGCACATACATACATGCAGGCAAAACACTTACATACATAAAATATTTTTGTTTGTTTTTTCAAGAGAAGGTTTCTCTGTGTAGCTTTGGCTGTCCTGGAACTGGCTCTGTAGATCAGACTGGCCTCAAAATCAGAGAACTGCCTGCCTCTGCCTTCCAAGTGCTGGGATTAAAGGCATGTGCGACTAGGCACATCTTTAAAATAAATAAATCTAAAAACAAAACTAAAGCCAGTCTATGCTACATAGTGAATTCCAGGCCAACCCTAGGCTATGTTGTGAGACTATGTTCAAAAAGCCAAAATATACCCCTATGGAAATGTAAAAGACTGGGGCTAGAGAGCTTGCTCAGTGGAAAGAATACTTTCCCCTCTTCCAAAGGACCTGAATTCAATTCCTAGAACCCATGCCAGGCAGCTCACAACTCTCTGAAATTCCATCTCCAGGGAACCTGTTGCTATCCTTTGGCGTCTATGGGCACCACACACACATGGCATATACTCACACAGGTACACAAACACACACACACACACACACACACACACACACACACACACACAAATAACAAGTATTTTAAGAAAGGCAAAGGATCCAAAAGGTTGAAGACAATCTTAAAAATGATATTTGGAGGGCCTATATCCTGGACACCTGTACTCCTGACCTTAAGACTGTAAATCTATAGAATCTGACAGGCAGATATAGGTCATCAGTCAGATTGGAGCACACAAAAAGAAACATATACATAGTCACTTGATTTTTAAAAAGCAATACTGGATAGAATATAGGGAAGCCTTTTAAACAAAGTGCTGGAACAATCTGATATTCAAACAGAAAAATACAAGCTTTGATCTACACTATATCAAAAATAGACTTTACCAATTAATCACAGCACTTTGAAGACATAGATAGGCAGATTTCTATGAGTCTGAGTCCAGCCTGGTCTACATAGTGAGTTCCAGGACAGCCACAACAACATAGTGAGATCCTGTTTCAGAGAGAGAGAGAGAGGAAACAAATAGGCAAGTATAGAGGTGGGGGAAATATCTACAAAACATAAATCTGACACAGAACTTAAGACCAGAAAATATTTTTTTTTTTTGGTTTTTCGAGACAGGGTTTCTCTGTGTAGCCCTGGCTGTCCTGGACTCACTTTGTAGACCAGGTTGGCCTCGAACTTGCAAAGATCCACCTGCCTCTGCCTCCCAAGTGCTGGGATTAAAGGCGTGCGCCACCACCGCCCGGCTCAGAAAATATTTTTTAAATTCTTATAAATCATTGAGATATTTTGTAGTGCTAGGTATCAAACCTAAGGCCTCACACATATGTTTACAGTAAGACTTGTAAGGGCCTGGGAATTTGGCTCAGTCAGAGTACTTGCCTGCCACGTACAAGGCTCTGGAGTCAGTCTCCTGGACCACATGAACTGGATGTGGCAGAACTGTGAGCCCAGCAGAATGAGAAGTTGAAGGGAGGAGGATCAGAAGCTCAAGTTCATCTTGGTGGCCAGAGAGATGGCTCCCTGGTAAACACATTTGGGACAGGAACCTCAACAGTTAAGATCCATCCCTGGAATCAGCATAAAAAGCTGGATGCTATGATGTGCATCTGTAATCCCAGCACTCCTGAGGCAGAATGGGAAGCAGAGCCAGGAAAATCAGATAGACGCTCGTGGGCCAACTAGCCTGGAATATCCAGGGCAGTGACAGAAACAATAAAAGACCCTACCACGGCCAGGCAGTGGTGGCGCACGCCTTTAATCCCAGCACATGGAAGGCAGAGGCAGGCGGATCTTTGCAAGTTCGAGGCCAGCCTGGTCTGCAAAGTGAGTCCAGGACAGCCAGGGTTACACAGAGAAACCCTGTCTCGAAAAAAATAAAAAATAAAAATAAAAGACCCTACCTCAACAGTGTGGAACTGACCCCTGGAAAGTTGTCCTCTGAATTCTACAGATGTCCTATGGTGTATGTGCATTTTTGCAACCATGCATGTATGCATACATACACTAATTTTTTAATTTAAAAAGATCAATCTCAGTTATATAGCAAGTTCAAAACAAAAACAAGTGTACTAGAATGTTTATTATTGTTTTATTCATAATAAGCCTAAAAGCATATATAAGCCAAATTTCCATCAATAAAAGAACAGAAAAACTATAACATACTCATACAGAGAGAAAATATTCAGCAATAAAAGGGAGAAAACTTGATACAATGACAGAAAAATTTGAAAAGTACTACAGATAGCAAAAGAAGTATTGTAAAAAAAAATTACTGTTCATTATAAGATACAGACTTTAAAGTAATTAAATGCTGGTTAGTGAATATATTAATAGGTAATACATTTCATTCTAAGAAATAAATACACAAACATGCTGTAGTGGTTTGAATAAGAATGGCCCCATAGGCTCATATATTTGAATACTCAGTCACCAGAGAATGGAATTTTTTTGAGAGGGATTAGGAGGTTTGGCCTTGTTGGAGTAGGTGTGGCCTTGTGGAAGGAAGTATGTCACTGGGGTGGCCTTTGGGGATTTGAAAGCCATGGCAGGTCTAGGTTTCTCCCCGCCCAGGATCAGGATGTAACTCAGCTATTGCTCCAGCACCTGCCTGCTTGCTGTCATGCTTCCCACCATGATGATAATGGACTAAATCTCTGAAACTGTAAATAAGCCCCCAATTAAGTGGTTTTTTCATAAGAGTTGCCTTGGCCATGGCGTCTCTTCACAGCAATAGAACAGTGACTAAGACAGAAGTGTTCGTTCATAAGAATAGAATGTGCAGGCAAGAGAGATGCCTCAGTGGTTAAGAATACATTGTATTCTTGCAGAGGACCTGAGTTTATTTTTTTAGCACCCACATCAGGCAACTCATAACTGCCTGCAACTCTAGCTCCAGGGGATCCAATGTCCTCCTCTGGCCTCCTTGGGCACCTGCATACGTATGCACAAACCCACACATACATGCACATAAATAAATAATAAAATAAATCTTTAAAATGTTTAAAGAATAGAATGCATATCACAGGAACAACAAATTGAAAACAAACTAAATATACATCAAGATAAAATTATATTACATCCCCACAATGATACACAATGGTACACAACTGTTTAAAAACATTTGTACAGGGTGATTGGAGAGAGGGTTCAGTGCTTAAGAGCACTTGTTCTTGCAAAGGACCAGAGTTCCTACATGGCAGAGGCAGATCAGAACCATCCACAGTTCCAGTTCCAGAAGATCCAACACCCTCTTCTGACCTCCACAGACACCAGGCACACACATGGTACACAGATAAACAAGCAAGTAAAATATTCACACGCATAATATGAGTAAATCTTTAAAAAGAAATTTAAACATTAGTACAAGACTCTAACATCGTACGTTCCTATAATCTGCACTTGGGAGATGAGGGCAAGAGGATCATGAGTTCAAGGCTAGCTTTGGCTAGTCATAGTTAATTAGAGACCAGCCTGAACTGCATGAAATTGTGTCTTTAAAAAACAAAAAGGAGCCGGGCGGTGGTGGCGCACGCCTTTAATCCCAGCACTTGGGAGGCAGAGGCAGGCGGATCTTTGTGAGTTCGAGGCCAGCCTGGTCTACAAAGCGAGTCCAGGACAGCCAGAGATATTCAGAGAAACCCTGTCTCGAAAAACCAAAAAAAAAAAAAAAAACAAAAAGGTAAGGGAAAACAGGCAGTGGTGGCACACACCTTTAATCCGCACATTCAGGAGGCAGAGGCAGGCAGATCTCTGAGTTCGAGGCCAGCCTGGTCTACAGAGAGTTCCAGGACAGCCAGGGCTACACAAAGAAACCCTGTGTCAAAAAAGGGGCAGGGGAGGAAAGGGAAAGGAAGGAAGGGAAGAAAAGGAAGAGAGTGGGAAAAAAAAGACAAAAGGAAGGAGAGAAGGAAACACTGCAAAAGGCATGAGCCTCAAATGAGCAATCTATAATCTAAGCATTGAAATGGCCTGAAAGCAATAAAGAATAAAAAAGATAATCTTTCTTGTGAAACAAAACTTATCCAATAAAGCTCCAGTATTGGTAAGGTATAAGATAATAGATACTCATGTATATTTGATAATATATTAAAACAAACATCTAAGATAAAATTGGCAGCAGTTATCACTTTTATTAATATTGCTCTTCAAAAATTTTCATATATTTATATAATATATTCTAATTATCTCTCCCCCACCCTCTTTTATCTCTCTCTCATGCCTATTTGTCAGTTTTTAAATATTCATGCATTTGATCCCAGTGTTCAAATTCCACAAATCTATCCTCTAAGCACATTTACATAACAAAAACATCTATTGGGATGCTCACTATAGCACTGTTTGCAAACTAAAATGCTGAAAACCACCTAAATGTTCACTAGAAAAGAAATGTTACATACATTACTCTTGTGCCACACATCTGTAGTCCTGGCTATTTGGAAGACTGAGGCAGGAGGATTGAGCTCACAAGTTTCAGATCAGAGATCAGTTAAGGCAACCTAGTGAGACTCCATATCTAAAAAAAGCCACAGCAATAGGGAAAGTATAACTCTTTGGGAGAAGCCAGGAATGCTGGCTGGCTTTTATCAACTTGACACAAATTTAGAAATCTAAGAAGAGAGAGGCTCAACTAAGAAAATGCCCCCACCAATTGGCCTATAGACAAGTCTATGGGACATTTTCTTTTTTTTTTTTTTTGGTTTTTCAAGACAGGGTTTCTCTATTTAACAGCTCTGGCTGTCCTGGACTCACTTTGTAGACCAGGCTGGCCTCGAACTCGCAAAGATCCGCCTGCCTCTGCCTCCCAAGTGCTGGGATTAAAGGCGTGCGCCACCACCGCCCGGCTGACATTTTCTTAATTAGTGATTGATGTGGGAAGGCCTAGCCCAGGTAGTGCCATACCTGGGCAGGTGGTTCTGAATTGTATAAGAAAGCAGGCTGAGCAAGCCATGGGAACAAGCCAGTGAGCAGTAGTTCCTCCATGGTCTCTTTGGGTTCCTGCCTTGAGTTCCCTTCATGATGGTCTGATCAGAAAGTGTAAGACAAACCCTTTCCTCCTCAAGTTGTTTTTGTTCATGATATTTTATCACAGTAATAGAAGCCAGGTTTCGGCTAAAGTAAGCAAGTAGAAAGAATTTAGGAGGGGGCTGGAGAGATGGCTCAGTGGTTAAGAGCACTAGCTGCTCTTCCAAAGGTCCTGAGTTCAATTCCCAGCAACCACATGGTGGCTCACAACCATCCACAATGTGATCTGATTCCCTCTTCTGGCTGCAGGTGTACATGCAGATAGAGCAACTCATATACATAAAATAAATAAATAAATCTTTAAAAAAAAAAAAAAAAAAAAAGCCTGAAGGCTAGGGACTGGAAAAATGGCACAGTGGTTAATGCCATTTGTTTAATTAAAAAAAAAAAGAATTTAGGAGGAAATTTAGTGTACAGAAACTTACCTACAATGCAATCAGCTTTCCAGGAAAGACAAAGCAAATACTTGGCAAGGGATGCAACAGTGGGTGGATGACTGGCAGTGAAGAAAGGTGGGAAAGGTAGGAGAAAGCCCACAGGGATTTAAAAAAGTTAACAGAAATAAAAATGACCCAAAGTTTTGTAGAATAAATAAGCTTTCAGATGGTGGACCAGTCTGCCTAAAATACTCTTCAGCCCTTCAAAATCCAAGACACTCCTATTTGCTCCCTTATTCTCAGGCTCAAAAGAATATCTGTTGCAGTCTGGCACAGTGTGCACCCCTTTAATCCCAGCACTCAGGAGGCAGAGGCAGGCAGATCTCTGTGAGTTCAAGGCCAGCCTGGAGTACAGAGTGAGTCCAAGACAGTCAAGGATACAATATCAGAGAAACCCTGTCTCGAAAAAAAAAAAAAAAAAAACAGGAAAAAAAAAACAAACAAAAAAAGAGTATCTGTTTCTAGAAAGCTTTCCTTGCCGGGTGTGGTAGTTCACTCCTTTAGTCCCAGAACTTGGGAGGTAGAGGCAGGCAGATCTCTGTGAGTTCAAGGCCAGCCTGCTCTACAAAGTGAACCCAGGGCTGCCAGAGCTGTTACACAGAGAAACCCTGTCTCAAAAAACCAAAAAAAAAAAAAGCTTTCCTTGTTAGTCTATGTTAGTCTATGGTTAAAGTATTAAATCTTCCCCTCAAGTCCCGCAAAAATGTATTCAACCATTATTATACAGCATCTTCTGATTAGGGCACTCAAACCTGATAGACATCAGGAAGAGTGTCAAATTTATCCCTTGAAGCTTTATTTAAAATTCTGTGCATATTTGCACATTTTTCTATGGGGGTGTGATAAAGTGATCTGTTATGTATTCTAAATGCTAATTGCTCCCAGAGGCCTGCTTGCTGTCAGTTACTTTGCTTGCTAACCATTGTCTCTGATTGGTTGAATAAATGCTAAGGCCTGAGACTAAGCAAAGAGAGAGGTAGGCGTGGGGGAGGGGCTACGGTTTTGGGGCTTTTGAAGCAGGGAGAGAGGTAGGAAGAAGCCAGGCTGGAAGGAGACACACAATGGGGTAAATGGAAGATCATTTCATGTGGCCTGGAACATCAGCATAGTGTGGAGAATAACAGTCCAAGGGGATGTATGTATATATGGGGTTTTATCTGGGGAATAGAATTATAAGCTAGTTTAGATGGGACAAGACTGTACAATCCAGGCTAAGGCTTGATAAAATCCATCAGGTGTCTGCGTGTATTCATTTATAATGGCGGGTTAAGGATTAACACCCCTGACCAATTAAATATAATCTAAATACTAGTAAATAACTTAATTAATTTATTTCTACAGGGGTGAGTCCACAACTTTTAATCAAATTCTGGAACAATTGTGATAGTGCAAAATGTTCATCAGTTAGTTACTTAATAACCTATTCTATGCCAGATACTGTAAATACACAAATGAATCAAAAAGATGTGAGACTGTTTTATAGATAAGAAAGACAGATGAGTTAACACGGTATTACAAAAGATAGAAGTGTAAATGAAAGGAGAGACACATCATTAACATGTCCTCACTAAACAGACTGTGGTCAGAAAAACTCCAATGTAAAGACAGCTACTTTCTCAAAATTAAGGTGACAATTCAATATAATCTTTAAAAAACAGTAAGATTTCCTGTGGAATGTTTGACTGTTTCTAAAAATTATTAAAGAAATGTTTGAAAAACATAGGAAGACTTTGTCACAACTCAAAATTCATAACAAGCTGGACATGGTGCATGTTTGTGGTCCCATATTTGAAAAGCTAAGGCAAGAGGATCATTTGAACACACAACTTTGAGAAAACCCTAGTTAGCATACAAAGACTATGTGTTAAAGAAAAGGTAATAAACTTAAGGTAGTCATTTGAAAAGTGTGATGTTGGCATAAGAATAATACCAGCAAAAAAAAAATAAATATCCAGAAACAGACTCAAGTATATAATAAGGTCCAATATGTGATATTGGTGCCATTTCAAATCACTGGGGAAAGTGCTGGGACAATTAATTACCTATTTAAAAAAACATTATGGTACATAAACATACCACTTACAAAACCCAATTCTGAAGAGTTTCAAGAATAAAACTTAGGGGGTTTGGAGAGATGGCTCAGCAGTTAAGAGCACTGGCTGCTCTTCCAGAGGACCTGGGTTCAAATCCCAGCACCCACATGGCAGTTCGAAACTGTCGGTAATTTCCAGGTGTGGTAGCACACACTTTTAATTCCAGCACTTAGGAGGCAGAGGCAGGCAGATCTCTGTGAGTTCAAGGTCAGCCTGATCTACAAAGTGAGTCCAGGACAGCCAAGGATACACAGAGAAACAGTGCCCCACCCAAAAAAATAGAATAAAACTTAGTGGGAGAGTAAAAGTGACCAGCCTGTATTATAGACATGTATAAACTTGTCAAAGAATACATTAAGTATAAAACTAAAACAACACTCAAAACAACCTTGTATTAGATAAATATTTGATCCTGAGCACCACAAGTTTTCAAACTAATTGGATTCAAGGCCTTCTCCATGGGATGGAATTCAGGCTTGTACTATAAACCTAGCCAAGAATGAATAGCTGGGGAGGTCATAGGCCCCTGGGGGGGCGGGGGAGGGAAGCTACTACTGTTGTTTTGCCAAATACACATAGTATCAAACTGCCTTCTAAAATCTTATCTATACACCTATAGATCAGTGCAGCTCTCAACCCTCATCAAAATTTCCTTTTTGCTGTGGACAGCAAGTTAATACAGACATTCACAACTGGTCAAAGTACAGAGACTAAGTAAGTGACAATGGAGTGCTCAGCCTTACACACACACACACACAGACACACACATGCACCTCAGGGAACACTATGGAAAGAGGAAACTGAAAGACTGTAAGAGACACAAGTTAAGAAAGACTACTATGGGTCTGGAGACAGCTCAGTGGTCAGGAGCACTGACTTCTTCCAAGAGGACCCCAGTTCAATTCCCAGCACCCACATGGCAGCTCACAACTGTCTGTAACTTCTGTTCCAGGAGATCTGACACCCTCACACAGACATATTTGTAGTCAAACACCAATGTACATAAAATAAAAATAAATTTTAAAGAAAGACTACTATGAATCATTGTCTTCTGGACACAGCAGGGCCATTGCACACATAAGCTCACAGCAGATGTGGCTACCTGTAGGACCTGTGCATGACCAAAACAGTCACCATTCCAGCAGGAGTTGGGGAGGGGCTCACGAAGCACCATCCCTGAGTAGTTAGTAGACTTCGGGGTAAGGGGTGAGGTAAGGAGAGTCATTTTTTTAGAGAGATGGCCATCAATAGGTTGCCCATGCTCCTGTGGATGGCCCTATACCCACACCCACATATGAGCAACATTCATTGGACTCAATGGGTTATTTTTAAACAAGAGGATAAGGACTTGGAAGATGGACATTGAAGGGAGGTCCAGGATGAGCTAGAGAAGGGAGTGAATGGTGGCTATGATCAAAATACATTCTATACATGTATAAAATACTCAAAGAATAAATATAAATATTATATTAAAAAGTTCTTAGTCACATGTGGTAGCATACACCTTTAATTCTGGCACTAGGCAGGGAACAGACACATTTCTGTGACTTCAAGGCCATCCTATCCTGGTCTGCATGGTGACTTCCAGGCTACCAGGACTACATAATAAGATCCTGTCTCAAAATAAGTTTTTAAATGCTTTTACTCAAGGCTAGGGATATAGTTCAGTTGGTAGAATGCTTCTATAAGCACATAAGAGAGTGTGTATAAAGACAGGTTTAACAACCAGGACTGCATAAATCAGGTGTGCTAGCATGTACCATGAACCCTAATACTTGGGAGATGACTACATAGTGAGTTCAAGGTCAGACTGGGTACATAAAACCCTGTATAAAATATTTTTTCATCAATTGTTTTATCTATCTCCTTGTATGTGAGTCACAATAGCCCCAAAATGGAAAAAAGTCTGGGAAGAGTCTTCAGTCAGTAAAGTACTTTACTTGCCTTGCAAGTATGAGGACCCACCTAAAAAAGCCAGGCATGGTAGTGCACATGTGTAATCCCAGTGCTGGGGAGGTGCTAACAGGAGAATCCCTGAACCTGCTGGCCAGCCAATCTAACTTAATTGGTTGAGTTCTAAGCCAGTGAGAGAGCATATGTCAAGAGGGAGCAGATAAGTGTAACCTTCACCCCTCATCAAGTAAAGTTCTCTTTGCAACAGAGACCACTACAGACAACTACAACCAATCAAAATACAGAGTTGTGGAGACTAATCCTAATGGATACATCTACAAAACACTCATGCACTTAAGGCTCAGACAATACTGTAGACGATGGGGAAGGAAAGATTTTAAAAGCCAGACAGAGTATGGGGGGGTTGTGTCTCCTAGTAATGGCACAAGCTACAGTCATAAGGTCTCACCAACATGACAACCTAAACATGAGTTGAACAAAGACAACAACAATAAACATGCCAAACTGTGGAGGAGAAGACCATGAGGCTTCAACCCTACACAAAGAACTACAGGAGACTAAGGAATTCTGGGAACAGAAGAAATACTCTTTCCCAGGGAAGGGCACACCAATGATCATCCAATATCAATGGTCAGCCCTAAAAACATACATACAAATAACACCGACTGAGCAGGTTGTATTTATGTATTCGCAAATATATGTATGTACACATATATACATGTATGTAACAACTACTAATGAAAAGAGGCCATTAATTTCAAAGAGAGCAAAAAGGGGGTATAAAAGAGGGAGGGAAGGGAAGGGAGAAATCAAGTAATTGTATTTTCAAAAATAAAAAATGGGAGGGGATAGGGAGGCACAGTTGAGGTGCAGATTGACTCATGTATATATTTTGAGAAGAATCCTTTGATTGTAAGCCTGAGGTTTCCAGCCAGGATGGTGATGGCTCATACCTTTAATCCCAGCACTTGGGAGGCAGAGGCAGACAGACCTCTGTGAGTTTGAAGCCAGCCTGGTCTCCAAGTGAGTTCCAGGACAGCTAAGGCTACATAGAGAAACCCTGTCTTGAGAAACAAAACAAAACAACCCCCTAAAAAAACCTGAGGTTTCTGAGGGTTCCATTAACATATGTTTACTACAAAGTGATAGAAACACCATCACAACTTTTGACAGGGACTTACGAAGCCTGAAAACATGGGTGAATTATGTTAAAATTGAAGAAAGCTAAGAATCTAGCATTTGAAGTAGAAAGCATAAATATATCAAAGCACAAAACTCCAGGGAAATCTTGCAATGAGTGTCTGCAATAGAGGTTAGCTGTAAGTAGAGGAAGTCCTACCAGGCTTGGTTCACCAGAACCCCAACTGAATTTGTTGAAAATACTCTTGATCTGACAAATAAAAATTAACACCTTCTGGAGACACATATCTTCATCATGTAAAATGTTTATTTTAACTTAAAGGGCGATAACTTTGACACAGGGAATCATTGAGAAAATGTAAGTCCACAGTTCAGTCAAGTAGCTCTATGTGCTTGGTAAAACAAGGGGGAAAACTTTGAGAGCAGTTTGTCTTGTATTATGATTTTTTTCTTTTTGTTATTTTTACATTCATAACTTTTCAAACATAAACATGTGTTGGGCAGAAAGTCTCAAGGAAATATATTTATTTATTGAACATTTTTAAAAGGGTGTTCCTGAGGATGACACCTAAGGTTGTTCTCTACCCCTGACCCCCCACACACAAATTTTTAAAAATGAGGGCTGGCGAGGTGCCTGAGTAGGTTAAAGGTGCTTGCTGCCAAGCTTGTCAATCTGAGTTCAATCTCCAGGAGCCATATACTAGAACCAGAGAACCAACATCTCCAAGTTATTCTCTGACCTACATACACACACAATAGCATGCACATGCATGTAGACACACCCACAAACAAATGAATAAATAAATGTAATTAACTTTTTAAATTAAAATTTTAAAAAAATTAACAACTCGAGTGTCCTCAGCAGATGAATTAACAAATGGAATGGGGAAATGAATGGAAAATTATCCAGCCTTTAAAAGGTATTCTGACAGGAGCTGCAACATGGATGACTCTTGGATTTTATCCTAAGGTGGAAAGAAGCCAGTCACAAAAAGACAAATAAGGGTGAGTGATGCCGGGCGGTGGTGGCGCACGCCTTTAATCCCAGCACTTGGGAGGCAGAGGCAGGTGGATCTTTGCGAGTTCGAGGCCAGCCTGGTCTACAAAGTGAGTCCAGCACAGCCAGGGCTACACAGAGAAACCCTGTCTCGAAAAACCAAAAAAAATAAAAATAAAAAAAAATAAGGGTGAGTGAGATAACTCAGCACTTGCCACAAAGTCTGACAACCTGAGTTTAATTCCAAGACCTACATGGTAGAAGGAGAAAACTGATTCCTGCAAGTTTCTCTGACCCCTACACATGTGCTGTAGCACTTACAAGTCCACATACATAAAAACAAACATGTAATAACAAAAATGTAAGAAATATTCCATTTATGAGATGCCTGTGATTTTCAAATTCAAAGAGACAGAAAGGATGGTAGCTTCTAGGAGTAATGGGGAGTTATTGAGTTTTAAGTGGCAAAATGAAAAATGTATTGAGGTGTATGGTGGCAATGGTTGCAAAACAATGCACACGTGCTTAATGCTATTTAATTGTACACTTAAAAATGGTTGGAACAGCCAAGCACACTATGCATAGTCATATAGTAAGAGCTTGTTTCAAAAAAAAACAACAACAATAAAAAGCAAATATAGTGACAAGTGCCTGTAATTCAGCACTTGGAAGAAACAGCAGGATTGCCATGAAGTCTGAGTCCAGCCTGATCTATATAGCAAGTGCCAGGCCATCCAGGGCTATATAGCATGACCCCAACACAAAAAAAAGTTAGAACAGTAAATATTACTATACACAATATATATGTGCATACCTATATACATACTTTGCAACAATGATATGTGATATATTTCAACAAAGAAATAGATAAAAGATTAAAAACAGAAACAGATATGAGAACTCAGTTGTCTCTTACTAGGGCAGATATCAATGTAACTTGTAAAACAATGTCAGATTACTCTTCTAATTCTTAGCTTTAGAAAAGTTATTTTTCGCTGGGCATGTGGTGCACGCCTTTAATCCCAGCACTCAGGGAGGCAGAGGCAGGCGGATCTCTGAGTTCGAGGCCAGCCTCATCTACAAAGCCAGTCTAGGACAGCCAAACCTACACAGATAAACCGTGTCTCAAAAAAAAAAAAAAAAAAGAGATATGGCTCAGTCTCTTATTTCTCCAGACATGGAGAGATGGCTCAGTGGTTAAGAGCACACTGACTGCTCTTCCAGAGGACCCAGGTTCAACTCCCACCACCCACATGGCAGCTCACAGCTATCTCTAACTCCAAGATCTGACACCCTCACACAGACATACATGCAAGCAAAACACCAATGTGCATAAAATAAAAATAAATTATTTTTAAAGAAAAAAGGAAAGTTTTTTTTTTCAGCCAGGTGTGGTGGCCAAAGCCTTTAATCCCAGCACTGGGGAGATAGAGGCAGGCAGATCTCTGTGAGTTTGAGGCCAGCCTGGTCTGCATATCAAGTTCCAGGGCAGCCAGGGCAGTTATACAGAGAAACCCTGTCTCGAAAAACAAACAGAAAAAATTTATTTTTCCATAGTCATTGATCATAGTTTGGGAAAATGATGAGTCAAATTCAAGAATGGTAACACAACTATTGTTTGTAAAAGTAATAATAAAATCATTCAATCTAGTAGTCTATCAGTAAGAGAACAGTTAAACTATTTACAGTAATACTATGGCATATTATATATATTGTGTCACATTTAATGCATCTAGTAAATAAAAATGTTTCCAAAACACTGAATGAGAACATAAAGTATGGTAATCTGTAGAAATAAAAACATAAAACAGTGGATTCTTTGTAGTAAATTGGTATGTATAGAAAGATGTAGAGAGTAAAGTCAGACGACAGAAGACTGGCTAAAATGGTAGCACAGGAATGGACAAACTTTCTAGACTTTCAGACATCTGTTCTTCCAAAGGACTTAGTACACAGATCTTCAATCTGCAGCTTTTGTGGCCTTTCCTGCTTTCATTGTGAATGCTGTGGTGATGTTGCAGCAAGGAAGATCAAACATGCAAGAAAACACTCCAATGCTCAGACCCAGGACCTCAGTAACCAAATCAAAGACAGAGCTCCAAGCTGGCCTTGATGGAAGATGTACAGTTTAGGGGAGGACTTCCTCTAACAGCCATAAAACCTATAACCTGAGTCAACTGTGTCATAATGGGCAATAACTCTGAGACTCATGTGAAGTATGAGACTATGAAAGGTGTTCAGGTCGTGGGCAGGCAGTTACTAATTTGGCCACAGAAGCCAGGCAGGCTTTCACTTTCAAAAGCAGCACCAGTGTTCCCATTGGTTTTCCATACCAGCAGTTTCCTATGGCTCTTCCTTCCATTAAGAGAGCAATTAGGTGAGGGAATGCGCTTCCCACAGCATACAAACAACTGTAGACTTGCTCGTTTCTGATCCATACATAGGCAACCAGAAGAGTGGGGTCTTGTAATTTGGCCACCTATTTAAATCAACATGTTGGTCCCCTTTTAAATTTAATTTTAAATTAAATCTTGCTCCCCTCTCACCCTCACCACCATCCTTGTTTGGTCCCTTCCCAAAATTTAAAGTTTCAATCTAGGAAAAATAACCAAAGAAGAGGTCCAAGCTAGATGTATCAGGGGCCCAAGAAGCAAATTATATTTCCATGTAGATCCATGGGAGCTGCTCTGAGATCGGCCTTAAGAAGTGCTAATCTAAGACAGAACTAGTCTTCAGAGTACCTCATACAAGGCCGCATTGCCAATGAACTAATGGACTTCACGATCCTCCAAAGGCTAATGAAAAAAAGGAATATTCAGGGCCATTAACCTAAGAATGATAGCCAAATGTGTTAGAGTGGTAAGGGTCCTTAACTGACAGAAAGATAATACTTCTAGAATGACAAAAATTAAATGTGTGGGGAAACTTGTAAACTCTTAACAGCTGGTATTATTACAACTAAATGCAGCCAGGCAGTGGTGGTATACACCTTTAATCCCAGCACTCAGGAGGCAGAGGCAGGTGGATCTCTAAAAGTTGAGGCCAGCTTGGTCTACAGATCCAGTTCCAGGACAGACAACACTACACAAAGAAACTCTGTCTCAAAACACCAAAAAAAAAAAAAAAAAAGAGAATATTACAACTAAATGTATCAGGAAATACAAAGTAGAATTATGAAAATAGCATTTCCAAATACTTTTGATAGTTGTAGATTATTTAAATTTGTACCACTTTTAGCAGGGAAACTTCTTGTAGGGAACCATGACTTTCCTCATTTGAAGGGAGCAGCAGAAAGAGTCATTTGATATTAGTAGGGGTCTAAACTATACTCTTAAAGTAATTTAAAGGTTCACGCCTTTAAATCCAACATTTGGAAAGTAGATGGATCTCTGTGAATTCCAGGCCAGCTAGGGCTACATAGAGAGACCCTGTATTGTATTTTATATTTTTGGTTGTGAGCCTAGCCTTTTAACGGCTGAGTCACCTCTCCAGCCCAAGAGACCCTGTCTCCAAAAAAAAAAAAGATAAAAAGAAAAGAAAAAATAGTAACTTAGCTATGGCTATCAAAGTACAAATCGTACATACTCTTTGACTCACGAATTCCTTCTCTCAAAATCTATCCTACAGAAATACTTAGACACAGGAACAAGATTAACTGGAATATTTATATCAGTGAATGATTAGAGGCAAGTTCCCTCAATAGGTAAATTGTTAAACTGTAATAAAGCTACA
Source organism: Lophiomys imhausi (assembly GCA_907164525.1). Classification (NCBI taxonomy): domain Eukaryota; kingdom Metazoa; phylum Chordata; class Mammalia; order Rodentia; family Muridae; genus Lophiomys; species Lophiomys imhausi. Next base: position 537,142 of record CAJQZJ010000217.1, read on the forward strand.
CTATTGAATGTTATACCATTATTTTTCTTTTCGTTTCTCTAAATGAGGTAAGTATCCACATATTAATGCAAAAAGAAATATGTAATACATTGCATAATCTACTAAATTAATTTGCATAGAACATTATCTTACTATGTTAATAGTAAGTTAAATTTAAAAACTATATACATATGTGTAGATGTTCCTATATGTATATGATGGGGAGAGGGAGAAGAGGAAAGGGAGCTCTAGGATACAACAATTAAATGCCATTTTTAGAGAGTGGGAATAAGGAGTAAGGAAAAATGTTTTACTTTTTACTTTATATACTTGTTTTGTTTAAATTTTGCCCATTTACATAAACTGCTTTTGAATTTTATAATAAACCATTTTTAAAGAACAGGCTCTTTTGTAATCAAATTAAAAGTTATCATTTATGTAATTTAAAGAAGAATAACTCCATAGCTGGGTGTGGTGGCATATAACTGTAATCACAGCCATGGAAAGGGGCATCACTGAAATTTCAAATATATCATGGTCTCCACAGCAAGACTGTCTCAAAGGACACACACACACACATACACCCATCCATGTAAGTTATTATTACCAAAATTTTTCATCTAGAAAAGTTAAAGTAAAATTAGGGCAACTACATAAGCTAAGTTAAATACCTGTGATCATTCAATCAAATCTCTTCATTTTATGATTGACAAAAAAAAAAAGCCTGAAGTCATGAAACAATTCACCTAAGGTACTCTAGCCAGCCACAGTCAAATCCAGAAGTCAGGTTTCTATTCTAGCCCTGGCATTCTTTCTACTTCCTTTCAGATTTTCCTGAGTCTTCATTCAGTCTGATCACTTAGTATGAAATAATTCTTGTCTCAAGAATATTAGATATCCCTGTATTTAAATGTTAGAACAAAAATATGTAGGAAAATTAAAATGTAGCTGGATAAGTTTGTGTACCCCTTTAGTCTCAGCACTGGGAAGGGAGATTTCTGTAAGTTTTAGATTTCTGTAAGTTTGAGGTTATCTTGGTCTACATAGGGAATTCCAGACCAGCTAGGGCTACATAGTGAGATCTTGTCTCAAAAAATGTACATGCCTTCATTACCACAGCCATTGAAAAACTAACCCTTAACAAAAAAAAGTTATTGTATTTTAGAAAAATACATAACAAATTAAAATGTGTTAGCAAAAAAAAAAATTTTTTTTTTTTTGGGTTTTTTGAGACAGGGGTTCTCTGTTTAACAGCTCTGGCTGTCCTGGACTCGCTTTGTAGACCAGGCTGGCCTTGAACTCGCAAAGATCCGCCTGCCTCTGCCTCCCAAGTGCTGGGATTAAAGGCGTGCGCCACCACCGCCCGGCTAGCAAAAAATGTTTAAGAGCTTACTGTAACTAGACAAAAAAATCATTACTGACATAACATTTTCTTAAAAAGAAATGAGGATAGGCAGTGGGAGCACATACCTTTAAACCTAGCACTCAGGAGGCAGAGGCAGGCAAATTTCTGTGAGTTCAGAAATTTGTAGGCCAACCAGGTCTACAGACCAAGTTCCAGGACAGCCAAGGCTACAAAGAGAAATCCTGTCCGGAAAAAAAGCACATGAATAAAATTTCTATGAATGTATTCTTTTGTTAAGACATATAGTATTCTCCTAACTTAAAAAAATTAATTTATTTCTGTCAGTGTACTGCACCATGTGAATGCAGTGACAATGAATCCAGAAGAGGATGTGGGATCCCCTGGAACTGGGGTTATAGATGGTTGTAAGCTGACATGTGTGCTGGAATTAAACCAGGGTATTCTGAAGAGCAGCCAGTGTTCTTACCACTGAGCAATCTTTTCATCCCAAAAATTTACTCATTTTATTTTATGTGAATGTTTTGCCTGCATATTTCTTCACTACAGGCATGCCTGGTGCCCATGGAGATCAGAAAAGGGCATCAGATTCACTGGAACTGAGATTACAGATGGTTGTAAGTCACCATGTGGGTGCTGGGAACTAAACTAGGGTCCTGTGCAAGAACAACAAATGCTTTTATGCACTGAGCCATCTCTTCAGCCCTCTTCTCCTGATTTTTAATCTATCTCTACCTGACAGTTCCTGTTAACCATCTTAACCCTTTACCTTCAGTTTCTCCAGATAAAGGAATTTATGATCTACATACAAACATTTGAAACCACTAGAGAAGAGCCAGGTATGTTGGTATACACCAGTAAATGGCAGCACTCAAGAGGCTAAGCCAGAGGAGTCTCAGAGTTTAAGGCCAGCCTGGGCTACATAATGAATTTGAGGCTAGCGAGGGTTACAAAGTGAGACTGTCAAAAACAGATAAATAAATAAAGCCACCATAGAAACCACCTATTTAAAAGAGCCCCAGAACGGTTTAAAGAATCCTTTTGTGATACTGATAATAACTCCTATTTCTATGTTTTATATGAGTATCCAAAAAAAGCATAAGCAGACAGAAACACACATACATACAACATAGGGGATAAGGAAAGAAAAATCTAAAAATAAAATTAAGACAATTTGTTGTATAAGCAAGACAAAAAAGAAGAGATGAATGATGGGTGGTGGGCAGTCAGAAAGGGAAAAGCAGAGAACCACAAACTAAATTATCTATAAGAGTTTATATTTTAAAAGTAACCTTGAAGTTGGGCATGGTGATTTACTCCTGCAATCCCAACATTCAGAAGACTGAGGCAGGAGGATCACCCATGCATGAGTTTGAGGGTAGCCTAGGTAAATAGTAGGTTATAGAATTCTAGGATAACCTGAGGTACAGGGTAAGACCCTGTCTAAAAAAAAAAAAATCCAGGCATGGTAGCCCAAGCTGTTATGCCAGCATTTAAGAGTGAAATCAGAATCAGCTGGGCGTTGGTGGCACACGCCTTTAATCCCAGCACTCGGGAGGCAGAGGCAGGTGGATCTCTGTGAGTTCGAGGCCAGCCTGGTCACAAAGTGAGTCCAGGACAGCCAGGCTGTTACACAGAGAATCCCTGTCTCGAAAAACCAAAAAAAAAAAAAAGAGTGGAATCAGAAGATCAGGAGATACACAGCCAGCTAACATAGCAAGTTGAAGGCCAGCCTCATCTACCTGACCCATCTCAAAAAAAAAAAAGCTTAATTGCTATGATATATAATCAGAGTAACCAGAACCTAATCTTTTGGCTATAATTAAAGTAATACTCAGTTTTAGACCCCCTGGCTTAGTTAGGCACATATGAAGACTTTTAAGCAATTTCAGAATTATAAAGATAAAAGGGTTAAAAAACCAAATAAGGGGAAATTAGACTGGTTATCGTGCCTAAGAGAATACCAGGAGTGACTTAATAACCCTCAAGGACATGAAGAAATATCCATTTCAGTGAGCAGCTGGTCTGAATTTCCACAGCAGGTGGTTTTGTTTAAATTATTCCAGCAAGTATTTCAACATACAAGTGTCTCACCTAGGCTACGTAGCATACAAAAACTCCATGAGGCCTGTTGTTGTTCACCTCTCCCACCTTTACTAGCTCAACTCCTCATCTCCAATAGGTCAAAGGGTAGGTAAGGCATCTTTGGAATGCTAAGATGTAGACTTCTTTTAGGTGCAGCTATGTGTAAAATTTGTTGTTAGCCTCTGTCTCCTAGAAACCAATATACAGTCAAATCTTTCTGGCCTATTAAAAGGGGGGGGACTCATTAGTAGCAAGCACTCAGATATGTGTATAAACTTGAATTTCTTGTTTAAAAAATATATACAGCTGGACACCACCTGCCTTTAATCCCAGCACTTGGGAAGCAGAGGCAGGTGGATCTCTGAGTTCGAGGCCAGCCTGGTCTACAGAGAGAGTTCCAGGACAACCAACTCTACACAAACTCTGTCTTGAAAAAACAAAAAGAAAAAATAGGGGCTGGAGAGATGGCTCAGTGATTAAGAGCACTGACTGCTCTTCCAAAGGACCCAGGTTCAAATTCCAGCACCCACATGTCAGGTCACACCTGTCTGTAATTGCCAGGCATGGTGGCACACGCCTTTAATCCCAGCACTCGGGAGGCAGAGGCAGGTGGATCTCTGTGAGTTCAAGGCCAGCCTGTTCTACAGAATGAGTCAAGGATACAGAGAAACCCTGTCTCTAAAAACCTTAAAAAAATAAAAATAAAAAACTATGCCTTGCCTCAGTATGAATGAGTAACATGACTTGGGTTTAAGGTTCTTATAGGACCTAGTGACTGTTTAAAATGGCAAATTTTCCTCCAAAAAGAGGAAACTGAACTTGTCGGATAATAAAATTGTCGGATATTAAAATAAATAACAAAAGGAAATCACCCATACAATGGTAACACCCAGAAGGCAGAGACAGGAGGATCACAAGTCGGAGGGTATCCTGGGCAAGTTCTAGGCCAGCATGGGCTACAAAGTGAAACCTTGTCTCAAAAGACTGAGGGGAAAGGGGAATAATTAACTAGATATGCCTGAACCTCTTCTTTCTTTAGTTCTCTTTTTTGTCTTGTATAGAAATTTCTTGAATTTCTGTGTAGAAATACAATGTACTCACTCATTTTACTTGTCCTTTGACTACCCTAACCCTACACCTAACCTAGCTGAATACTGTCTATGCAAAATGTTGTTAGTACTTTATTTTATAGCTGCTTTTTCTAGTTATTCTGCAGTTCATTCTGTAATAGTGCTGCCTACAAAGGCTGTATCTGTTGATCACTACTTTCCTTTATCTCCAAGAAATACCTATTCTTCCTACTCCCTCAGATATCTTTTAGTTATCTCATTCTCTAATGGTCAAAAATCTAACTTCTTTAATTCAGCTGACTCTTCTATTTAAAATCAAGTATCACTCTTATGTCTCCGTAATATCCTAGTCTTTGAACATATCATTTTCTATACCATTGTTTCATTTCAAATCAAATTAAATTTTCTAGGTTTTCTAGGAGGACAAGGTCCCATATTTACCAGGTTGGCCTCAAATTAACCATGTAATGAAAGCTGGCCTTGAACTCCTGATCCTCCAGGGATTACAAGCAAGTGCTATCATGACAAGCTCTAAAACTATCTTGAATTTACCTCATTCCAACCCTTTCTGGACCCTACCCTGTGTATAAGACTATATTAGTTAGATGAAAACATACACTCATCACAGAAGTTCTCAGGATTTCACCTACCTTTCTGTCTGCATCAAATCTGTTTGAAAAAGAACACAATGATGCATCATCGAATGAGGTTAAAAAAAAAAAGGCAATGTAAGAAACCGCTTATGATATGTGGCTGTATCAGAAGATGGGTCTATATGTATATGTTTATGTACACATTACATATGCATATATAAACACAGGCAATATAAACACATTCAACTCAAATTAGCAAAACTCCATAAATGTAAAAATAAAACCTGCCAAATCTGATCTAAACCATGAGTATTATATGGCTACTTCCTGGAAGGAGATGCATTATCTATGTGACAAAGTCAGTTGCAAGTTACAAGAAACCATAGATAGAGACGGGCGGTGGTGGCGCACACCTTTAATCCCAGCACTTGGGAGGCAGAGGCAGGCGGATCTTTGCGAGTTCAAGGCCAGCCTGGTCTACAAAGTGAGTCCAGGACAGCCAGGGATACACAGAGAAACCCTGTCTCGAAAAAACAAAAAACAACAACAAAAAAGAAACCATAGATAAACTACTACACGCAGTCTGGATTCTGCTTTTCTGTAATGTAATATAAATGCAAAGCCCAGGACAATGCCATGTTGTATGACTTCCACACAATACCCAGCATGTATTCAACACTAGGAAATAATACATTTACAACTTAAGGAGGAAAACAGAGGCTTGCTTCACAGTGGTTTAATATGAACACAGTTGAATATGACATTGTCTGACAGAAGAATGAACAATTTGCTGAATAAAAGCCCCAAGTCAGGATATATACACAGCAGAAATGGGGCCTCGGAGTCTCAGCACTTGTGCACAAAGAAAGAAGAAATCTTAAAAAAAAAAAGTATCTGTAACAGAGGATACAAATCAAAAGGCAGCGAGGACACTGACACTGGTGAGGTGGGAAAGAGGTTCCTCAGCTCCCAGCATGGGCTCAGCAGCTAGAGAGCTAATCTATCTCAAGGATCTTCAACACTGAGATGGGCTCCAAGTCCCATGTCAAAAATTAGTCCTGATCTCTCTGACCAGGGTCACACCAGAATCAGCAATCCTTTTCCCCAAGGACCTACAGAGAAAACACAAATCCTTCCATGACAGGGAGTCTAAGCTAAGAGTCCCAACTTTCACCTAGCACCAGAGTTAACTTGCTTTCATCCTAGCACTCGGACAGCAGGTCCCAGCAAACAATCCAGCACCTCCCAAACAACAGCCTAAGACAGTTGTCAGTCTCAAGAAGCTGCTTTAGCCTCTAAGATTTGGGAAATCTACACCTAACTGCTGGCCCTATTTCAATTTCTGGAGACAACATTAGAGTTCCATGGGAAACAAGTGCAGCAGTTCAATAACCCTGTGACCACGCTGGGAAAGGCAGCAGACAACTCTTGCCCCTGAGCCCCATTCAACAGCTCAAAGTGCTTAGGAGAAATTATAAACCTGTGGTGTGTGTGCTTCTGCCCTTGGGACACCACTAAATGAGATGGGAAAAGAAGGAATGGAGTGAGGAACGTGATGTTGCTCTTCCTTGCCACCAAGAGGAACCTAAAACATGATCCCCTCCTACCATTCAGGAAGTCATCTGGCAGTGACAAGTTGCTCTTATCCTTCAAAACTCAAAAAGCTAGCCCATAAAGTAACAAGGGCCTGAGGAGGAGGAACTGCTGGGCCATACTGACTGATTAACTAGTGAGCAAAATATAGACAGCCAGAGTAGGGAGCCATAAAGGGATAGGGGCTAGGCAACAGGAGCACCCTACTACCCTATGGCTTTCTTGACTTTGCAGTAACCATGATGATGGGCTCAAAAAACCCATAAACCCTGCTCCACATCAGACTGCTTAAACTCTAGGAGGATTACTGCCATGAAAAGCAACATGAGAGAGAAAACAAAACAAAACAAAAAGCTGCTGAGAAAACTGGGAGCAGGCTAGAAAAAAAAAGTTTTGGGTTTCTACTACCTTCTCCAAAAAGTAAAAATTTCATGCAGGTAGGAAAAGCAGCGATTTTCCCTATTCAGTGTTCCTGGTTAAACCTAAGAATAAGAAAAAGCCCCTAGACTTGCAGCATCAGTAATATATATCCCAGTGCCTTACCAGCACAAATCCCCCTCCCAAGGTTAGCCTTCTGGCATGGGTAAAATGCCCAAGAAATTGCCCTCCAGGCCAATCCCTCCCCCACCCCAACCCAAGCAAAGAGCATCTGCCTGTGGTTTCCCACCTCTCTTCAGAGAAGAGATACTAGCAAAGTGGCCACATGGTGTAGTCTGGTACCAGGGGGCACAATGCAAAGATGGTCTATCAGGCCAGGGGATGGGCAGCCAACTTCAGATTAAAAGAGAAAGAGGCTTAGTGTAAAAACCAATGTCATTTCAGCAGGAAAAGTAGAGGGCAAGTGGTGAGAGGGACTCCTACTGGCGCACCTTCCCAGGGATGTAGTTTCTATCAATTGCCTCCTCCTGCAGGAACATATGTAGACAGCGTTCATTCTGAGCCAGTGGGTGCCCAGCAATTCTATAAAGAGACCAAAATGGTTATCAGTAGTATCTGGGATCAGAGAGCACTGGCAGGGAATAGGAATGTGAAAAGGGAAGAAAGGACATGATTAGCCCTTAGGTTTGAGTCTTTAGAGGACAGTAGTGGTGTATGACAAAAACTGTAATATTAAAGAAGGGAAATGGAACAGAAGGACAAGGTAGGGAAATCTTTGGTTAAAAGGGTTAACATGGGGCTAGAGAGATGGCTCAGCAGTTAAGAGCACTGGGTGCTCTTCCAAAGAACCTGGGTTCAAATCCCAGCACCCACATGGCACTTCCAAATTGTCTTTAATGGCCAGGCATGGTAGTGCACGGCTTTAACCCCAGCACTCAGGAGGCAGAGGCAGGTGGATCTCTGTGGGTTTAAGGCTAGTGAGTCCAGTACAACCAGGGATACAGAGAAACCCTGTCTCAAAAAAACAAAAAAGGGGGGAGAAGGTTAACATGTACTATACTCTCAGGCCTTGGAATACAGATTGAGAATTTATTCACAGGATGGAGTTTTACTATCCAGTTTGCCCACTACATCATATTGCCTATTACAAAAGGACAAAGTAGACAAAAAATATAGAAAGATCACGATGGGCTGGGAGTATTAATAGCTTAGAGGTGGAATGCTTGCCTAGCATATGCAAGGCCCTGGAATCAATCCCCAGCAAAAAGGGAAAGAGCAAAGTATGGAATGAAGGAGGAAGGGGAGAGTAGAGAAAAATGGGGAGGGGAGGGAAGTAAAGAAAGACTTCATAATGACAAAAGCAATAAGCAGAGCAGCCAAGGATCTGGCTTACTTGTTAATAAACTGTTCAAGGCCTTGCCTCCTTTCTTCAATGAAAGATTCCTCAAAGATCCCTTCATCTCCTCGGAAAGGGAGCTGCCGCTTCAAGGCTTTCCCAGGCAGTGGTGGTACTACAATCTGCAGTCAAATATCAATCCAGTTGAAGAGGGCAAGAAAGAAGAAAGCAAATGAGATGGTAAAAAGTGTTCTCACCCTCTCTTTTATTCACTCCCTCCCTCCCTCCCTCTCTCCCTCTCCATGGCTGCAGGGTGCTCTCAAACTGTTTATGTAGCCAAGGATGACCTTGAATTTATGATCCTCCTGCCTTCACCTGCCAAACTATATCTCGGTTCTTTTAGGATCTAGGATTCACCATGCCCTAGGTCCAGCTAAGACTTTATAACAGTAAGGATAGCTCATATAGATCCAACTTGATTTTTGTGGAAGGACAGATTTACCATCTCAAAAGAAAGGAAATAAACTTCAACCACTCTTCACTTTCCTTAAGAATGCTGCACTATCCAAACATTTAACTAAGCTTTTCTTGGCACATTTTTGCACTTACAGGAGTTCACTATCATTATAAACAACAAAACAAAATTATAGTTGAAAATACTGTTCATGGGGCTAAGGAGATGGCTCATCAGGTAAGAGCACTGGCTGCATAAGCAGGAGGACCTGAATATGGACTCCAGGACCCAAACAAAAAAGTCCAGCTATAGGTGGAAGGCAGAGACAAGACAATCACTGGACATTGCTGGCCTACTTCCAAATTCAGTGAGCAACCTTGTCTAAAAAGTGTGAGGCAGATAGAGCAGGGCACACAATCTGTTCCTTTGATCTTCATGTGCCCCTATACCATATAACACACACACACAATTTTAAAAATAATACTGTCCTAAACTTACCTCTTTCAAGTTTCAAAAGGTATCCCCCAGAACCAATATATTGGGGATGAGTCCATAAGAATGTGTTCACCCTTCCTACCCACTTCAAGACTTATACCCTCTGAGCCGATATGGTTCTAATGGTACTAATCAGGGTATGAGCTGTACCTTACTATCTCGCTCCAGCTCATTTTTCAGCCATTCAAAGTCACTGTAACGTCGCCGTACACAGGATTCTTTCAGCTTGAAGATGGGTAGGTTTGTCTACAGGGAAGGAAGAATAAATGAAGGGAAGCCAGGCATTGTGGAAAGTATTTTTAACACTCAGGAGGCTGAGTCAGGAGGATCATCAGTTTGAGGCTAACCTAGGCCACATAGGGAATTTCAGATCAGTCTGGCCCACATAGTGAGACCCTATCTCAAAAGAAAAAGCCAACCAAACTGAAAACAAGCAATAAGTTCTGTTTAATCTGTAGGGATCGCCTGTCAGAAGCACTGGAAAAGTCTCAATGAAGAGATAGCTCCTGTGAGACTGAGGATATGACTCAGTAGTAGGGCACTTGTCTATTCTGTATGAGCACCTGGGTTTGACCTCAGCATCACAAAAAAAAAAAAAGAAAAAGAAAAATTGTTTCTATGGACCACATACCTAAAACTCTTCTACAACACTACCATGTGAATATTAACCCTTACCATATCCAATCATATCACAATTGGGGATTCAAAGTCCCTTGCTGGGGTTGAAGGGTGGCTCAGTGGTAGAGCAGTTGCCTAGCATGCTCAAGGCTCTTGGTTCCACCCCACAAACACATATATAAAATCCTTTGGAACTTAAAACTTATCTTTAAAAATAAATAAATAAAAATAAATTTTTAAAAAACTTATCTTACAGAGCTCACAGCCATGTTATAATGTACATTATACTGGTAAATCATGTGTTATTTGAACTCAGATGGGTTCTCCACCCCCCATTTCAAACCCATGCATGTTTGTCTAAGTGTCCTCCAAGGCCCCCTGTCTGGGGATGTGCTTCCTTTTCCTATCTCTCTGTGATATGGAAGGAAAAGAACAATAGAACACCTCAACAGTAAAAACAGTCTTTGAGAACTACAAGGTAAATCATTTCCAACAGATGTCTATTCTATGATACAATAATGCCTGCAAGGGAAAGAGAAGCTAAAGTTCAGCCACGGGAAGCTCAGTCATGGAAAGAAAGCTCAACCAGGAACTCCAGCTGCGTGCTTAACTTCCCTAGTTGGTTTCTACTGGACTCTATGGATGCCTCACTTGATGTTACCTTTCGGTTGCTATTTGTTCCTTTATGTGAAAGCCTCCTCTGAGGGAACATTCTGCTGCCTGGGGAACTCCAACTGGCTCTGCCTTAAAGGTGCTTCCCCAGTCAATTTCTGCAAGATATGCTGAGTATCTGACCTGATAATGTTTTGTTATGTCTATTCCTTGCTACTTATTCTTATACTCTGAGTTGCCATATACTGAAAGTTACTTATTCAAAATCAAACACATAGCTATTCCAGATCATTCTGTAGACCTCCAGACATGTTTACCTCTGCCTTCCAATTCCAATCTTTTCTATTCTATAAGTCCTAGCTCAATTATAACTTCATTCCGAAAATCTTTCCTAACAATACCAGCTGGGTACAGTGTGGTCTATCCCCCCTCCAATCCCTTCTGACATTTACACTTTTCTTGAGACCTTGTCTCTATCCTAAACTAGCTTCAAACTCCCTATGTGGCTGAGGATAACCTTCAATTTTTGTCTTCCTGCTCATTAAATTACTTCTGATCCTTCTACCTCCACAGTTTATAAAGTGTCATATCACTAGGTTTTCTTCATGCTGTTTTATGCATACTGTTTGTTGTCTACATAAGTTATGATTTTAAATTATGATCTGACTGTGTGTGGTGCTGTATCCCTTTAATCCCAGCACATGGGAGGCAGAGGCAGGCAGATCTCTGTGAGTTTGAGGCTAAGTCACTACACAGAGAGTTCTAGACCAGCCAGAACAATATAGTGAGGTACTGTCTTTTAAAAAAAATCAACAAGAGCCGGGCAGTGGTGGCGCACGCCTTTAATCCCAGCACTTGGGAGGCAGAGGCAGGCGGATCTTTGCGAGTTCGAGGCCAGCCTGGTCTACAAATTGAGTCCAGGACAGCCAGGGCTACACAGAGAAACCCTGTCTCGAAAAACCAAAAAAAAAAAAAAAAAAAAAAAAATCAACAAGTCAGGCATGGAGGTGCACAACTTTAATCCCAGCACATGGGAGGCAGATGCAGGCAGATCTCTGTGACTTTGAGGCCAGCCTGGTCTATAAAATGAGTACTAGGACAGTACTACTAGTAGTACCACTAGTACTAGTACTACTAGTACTAGGACAACCCTGTCTCAAACAAAACAAACAAAAAAAACATGACTTTTTTTAACTTCTTTTACTTCTTAAAACCTTTCCTTCTCCAAAAATGTAAGTTATCAATTCTCAATTATTCAATAGAAGCCCTATGTATCTAGTTACCACTTTATCTAAAAATGAATATATCAACATATATATCACCATTATATATGTCAGCTTTCTGTAGCATACTCATTCCTACATCTTAATCATTGAGAAGACTCCTCAGGCTCTAGTGGTAAGAGGAACTTTTAACAAATAAAAAGCCCAACTCTTGGGCTGGAGAGATGGCTCAGCAGTTAAGAGCACTGGCTGTTCTTCCAAAGGTCCTGAGTTCAATTCCCAGCAACCACATGGTGGCTCACAACCATCCACAACGTGATCTGATGCCCTCTTCTGGTTACAGATGTTCATACAGATAAAGCGCCCATACATAAAATAAATAAACAAATCTTTAAAAAAAAAAAAAGCCCAACTCTTCATTCCTGTCTACAAATTATAAATGAAAATGATTAAATGCATGTATTAATCTGGACAATATTTCTTGCCAGTCAATTCAGAGCAAAGCGTGGGTAGTAAAAGGAACCACCTCTTTCTTCTCTACACAATTGCCTTTTGGCTAGAAAGGAGTACTCTTGGAGTTCTGGTAGAGCCTCACAGGGTTCTTACTATATCAACAGGCCCCAAGTCTTAAAATTGCCTCCCAAGCCAAATAACAGACCAATTGACATTAGCTCCAACTTTACTCAAAATCTTCAAGGTCCAAGAAATATCAATAGGTTGAAAAGAGTTTGAAGCCAGCCTGGTTTACAAAGGGAGTCTAGGACAGTGAGGGTTCTGTTACAGAAGAACCCTGTCTTAGAAAATAAAAAGAAGACTAAGACTCAAAGTTGGAGAGATAGGGAGGTAGTGATGAATCAGGAAGGAATTGGGAGTGAATATGGTCAAAATATATTGTATGGAATTCTCAAAGAACAAAAACATTTTTTTTTTTTTGGTTTTTCGAGACAGCTCTGGCTGTCCTGGACTCGCTTTGTAGACCAGGCTGGCCTCGAACTCACAGTGATCCACCTGCCTCTGCCTCCCAAGTGCTGGGATTAAAGGCGTTCACCACCAAGCCCAGGACAAAAACATTTTTAAAAAGGAATAAACAAGTAACAAAACACGATGGCAAAGACCTGTAATGCCAGCACTTGAGAAGTGGAAATAGGAGGATCAGTAATTCAAAGTTATCCTCAGCTACATAGTAAGTTTTAGGCCAACCTAGGCTACATGAAATTTAGAAAAGAACAAAACAAGAGAAAAAATAAGAAGCTGGAGACTGGTCAGATGACAACCTGAGTTTCATTCATCCCTAGGACCCACATGGTAGTAGAGAACCAACTCCTACAAGCTGTCCTCTGACATGTGCTGCATGCAACCCTTCCCCTGAACACAAAATAAATCCAAATGTATTTTGAAAGTTTTAAAAGGGACTGGAAAAATGGCTCAGTGTTTAAGAGCACTTGTTCTTACAGAGGACCCGGGTTGAATTCCCAGCACCCTAATGGTAGCTCAGCACTACCTATAACTCAAGTTCCAGGATGCACATGATACAAAGACATATGTTTGAGCAAAACACATGGGTTAAATAAACCTTTTTTGACTTTTTAATTTAAAAAAGATACTAGAAACTTGTTTCTTGAAAGTGACATTTGGAGACTGTTTTTACAGTTTACGTCTGAATTTTGTATTATGTGCATGTATTAACTGCTTAAAATTAATCCATTAGCTGGGCGTGGTGGTACATGCCTTTAATCCCAGCACTCGGGAGGCAGAGGCAAGCAGATCTCTGTGAGTTCAAGGCCAGCCTGGTCTACAAAATTGAGGCTAGAACAGCCAGGGCTACACAGAGAAACCCTGTCTCAAAAAAACAAAAAAAAAATTAATCCATTATAGAAAAAAAATTATCAGAATTCCCTAAGAAAAAAAAGACATGTAGAATCATGTGATTCTAGATCTCTACTAGTGTTCACTACAGATACTGTGTTTCCCAAACAGTAGAAACATAATTAGTGGGCTTTCACAGAAGCCATCAAAGGACCAAACAGAAAGAAAATGCTAAGCAGATTCCCCCAGTACTACCAGACTACCAATGTCACTTTATGGGCTCCATTTGACTTAAAAAATAAATAAATAGCCGGGCGTGGTGGCGCACGCCTTTAATCCCAGCACTAGGGAGGCAGAGGCAGGCAGATCCCTGTGAGTTCAAGGCTAGCCTGGTCTATAAAGTGAGTCCAGGACACCCAGGGCTACACAGAGAAACCCTGTCTCAAAAACCATACAAAACAAACAAATAAATAAATAAATACTGCCGAGTGGCAGTGATGCACACCTTTAGTCCCAGCACTCAGGAGGCAGAGGCAGCAGGATCTCTGTGAGTTTGAGGCCAGCTTGGTCTACAAAGGGAGATCCAGGATAGCCAGGGCTATTACACAGAGAAACTCTGCCTCCAAAAATCAAAAACCGAAAATAAATTTAAAAATATATAAATTGTTCTTTTCTTACCCCCAAAGGACAGTGAAAATATTTCCATCTCAGCATTTAGCCATTTAATAAAAAAAAAAACAAAAACTACTACATAGAAGGAGAGTCCCTGGGCTCCAAACTACAAATCATATGAAGAAGCCAGAATTGTATAATACAAGATATTGAGGGTCTTTGGGCTCTGCTCAACACAAAATAAAGTGAAAAGAGAGAAAAAAAAACACAAAATTCAAGTCCACATTGAACTATCCATATGTATAATGATATGAGGCCACCACAGCACCTCTCCAGACTTCTCAGGCAGGTGGGATCCATTCCTGAATAAAATTAAAGAGAATAGCTTCATCAATATTAAATGGAGCTGAAAATGTAGATCAATGGAGAGTATACTCAGCATTTGTAAGGCCTTAATTAAATTCCTAGAATCAGAAAAAAAAACATACAAATGATTTTACTCTTTTTCTAAAAACTAGAGTCCAATAAAACAGTAAAAGCTTCAAATCAACTGAAACCCACAGAATGAAAAAACACCATCAACTCTATCAACACTGTATAATTAGAACTGTGAAAGGGCCGGGCGTAGTGGCGCACGCCTTTAATCCCAGCACTCGGGAGGCAGAGGCAGGTGGATCTCTGTGAGTTCGAGGCCAGCCTGGTCTACAAAGCGAGTCCAGGACAGCCAGGGCTACACAGAGAAACCCTGTCTCGAAAAAACCAAAAATAAAAAAAAATAAAAAATAAAATAAAAAATAAAAAAGAACTGTGAAAGGGCTGATGAAAAAGCTCAGTGTAAGACAGGCAGTGGTGGCACACGCTTTCAATCCCAGCACTTGTCAGACAGAGGCAGGTGGATCTCTGAGTTTGAGACCAGCCTGATCTATACAGTGAGTTCAAGGACAGCCAGAGGTATACAAAGAAACCCTGTCTCAAAAAAAAAAAAAGAAAACAAAAAAAAAAGTTCAGTATACATTTTGCATACTAAATTTTACAACTAAGCTTTAACAAAGTAGTGGAAAGAACATGGACTTTGGAGTCAGACACTTGGTTTCAAATCTCAGCCCTGTCTGGTTTCAAATCCCAGCCCTGTCTGGCACCATTACATGTACTTGAGGAAATTACTTGCATGCTTTCCTGATTCCTATTTCTTTAAGTATACAGAAACTAAAACCTAGCTGGGCATCATGATATATTCATTCAAGCCCAGCACTCAGGAGGCAGAGGCAGGTGGATCTGAGTTTAAGGCCAACCTGGTCTACAGAGTAAGTTCCAGGACACCCAGGGCTACACAGAGAAACCCTGTCTTGGAAAACCAATTAAAAAAAAAAAAACAAACTAAACCTAGTTTGGTGCCTGGCCCATAGTAGTAGGGACTACATGGATGGTCTCTGTTATCAAAATACCTAAAGTAGAGACCAATTTCCTTACTAATCCCTAAGGCTCTTATGGTATCCAAAGTGTCTAGAATCCTAAAATCAGTCTTTATATTGAACAAGTTAAACTTGGGTTCCCTTGAATAATTAAGCACTCCTCCATTAACACTTCTCTTTTATCACAGTTTGAAGAATGTAAATACCATCGTCCTCCAAAGAGATAATTTTAAATAGTCTAGTCTCCAAAAAAACAAGTGTGCCTCATGTTTTCTCCCCCTCTCAGTGTAGAGTGCCATTTCTCCATAAGATTGTCAAGCACAGGTAGAACAGTCTCATTCAATTCATCTAAAAAAAATGAGAGCACCATATGACTCTTAGATCTCCAATGCTATTCAAAACTGAATCTGTTCACAAAGAATATCCTGGATGTCTAAACTGAGAAGAAAACACAAGGAAAACTAAAACTGGTTCTTAAATTCTTTAATCCCAGCACTTGGGAGGCAGAGGCAGGCAGATCACTGAGTTTGCGGCCAGCCTGGTCTACAAAGTGAGTCCAGGACAGCCAGGGCTACACAGAGAAACCCTGTCTGGAAAAAAAAATTTTTAACCTGTACCATTTCAACTGGACAAAAAAATACCTGTGAACCATGCACTCTATCTGCACATTCCATCCTTGCACTATGGACTAAGAACTGTGGACTAAGAGAATAAAGTCCCCTGGGATGCAAAGTGGAAGAAACCATTCCTGGAGTCATTCTGAAATGTCACATACTAAAGTAACTCCAGATCAGGGACGGAGAAGGCAAATGGCCTTTTTCAAAAAACTGAGAGCCAATAAAAACTGAAGTAAACATTCTGGATGCTTCAAATCTATAGGATTAGCAGAAGATGGGAGCAGCAACTGAGAATCCACCAATCCCAGTCCAGGGCCGGGTTTCACGTGAGAGACAGCATTGTGGTACCTAAGAAACTTAAGCATAAAACATTTCTCTCTTTCAGATGTAAATCTTACACAAGTCAGCAAAGCATTCATTCTCAAAATTGCTTTTCTACTTCTGCTCCCACAAGCCCACTGTCTCCCTTTCCTGTAGTCTTTCCTTTAACTAAAGGGTTTTTTTTTTTTACTTCACTCCATCATCTCAGAGAGATCTCATTAGGAAGAAGCTGAGCCCTCCTGCCTCCCACCTTTAGAATGACTTTCCATAACCTAGTTTAGTTATGGGACCCAGTGATACATCGCCTTGGCTTTCCATCCCCCAGCTTTCTTCCACCCTCTCCTTTCGTCCTTCTGTCAATCATAACTCCAATTGACTTGAATTCCTCACTAATCTTTGTCCATCTTCCACAACCTGTCCAGCCATGCTTCACTTCTTCCTCGTGAGTACTTATTTTCCTTCACCCCCGCCCGAAGTCCCCTCTGGAGTTTTCTGTACCCTCAGGCCACAACTGAGTCTGTAGCCTTCTCTCCAAACCTTTCAACCCCTAACCCTCATATGACCCCCTCCAAGCTTCCCCGCCGCTAGTAATCCCCATGCCCCCTCCCCTCCCACTTCGTCCTCCCTCAGCTGTCTCCCTCACCCCGTGACTCACCCGCATGCGAACCTCATAGGTGGTGAAGCGCGCGCGGCCCACGCCCACTGTCTGTGGATTAAAGATGTCTATCTCCAGGAAGTTACTTGGTGGCCCGTAAGCGTCGGTCAGGTCCTGAGGCTTCGAGTTAAGGCGCCGAGTGTCCGCCACTGCCGTGTCCGACATCGTTCCAAAGAAGAGACGGGTACCGGCGGAGGGGGTGGGGGACTGAGGCCTGAGGCAAGAGCGCGCACGGCCCCTCCCGCTTGCAAAATAACCAGCCAACCCACAGACAGTGGCGACGCGCACGCGCACGCGCATGCGCGCATATGCACACCATCTGAGTCCCGGGCCGTTCACCCTGAATAGCCGCCATGCTGACATAGTGCTTGTACTGTATGGCGACAGTGTCATTCAGATTTCCGGGCGGTACTGGTAGCTGCCCCGGAACCTGCATTTCCAATACTCACTGTCCAATACTTTGAGGAGCACCACATGCAGTCTCCACCAATCTGTGTTCCTTAACCCAAGAAATTGTCTCATCCCGTGCATCAATCAAGCAGTGGGCACTGCCCCGTGAGCTAAGGTGATAGGCCGAAACCCAGGTCCTGAATAAGTCCGTATTTTCCATGAAAATAGAAGAATGGTTTCTGGAAGGTGGGGTTGCAACAATAGTATCAGAAACGTGGAGTGGAGCCCCACTGCTTGTGCCATTGACAGTTTCAGTTCAAGCTACACACAACTGAGTATTCAATAAGCAATACATTATGGTGCCAGGGAAGCAGCAAACACGAATTGGGTAAACAATATGATTTCATATTCTCACTTTTCAGGAATAGTAGGTGCATCTTCATTCTCCACGTGTTGCTACATAACAACTAATTCCAGATGTACTAAATTCTTAGCAAATTTCAGGATGTTTATCTCATAACTTCTGTCTATATTCTGCAGAACCCGGTACTTGGCTATGCTCTGAGCTTCTTGCAACTTACGATGCAGATATGTGTCTACATGAGAGCATCTATAGAAAAACTTATTATGTACATATGTATAAAATGAATTTGCACATATGTACATGCTGAAACAGAGTCTTGCATTGAAACAGATGGGTCTGGCCAGGAACTTGCTATGTAGACCAGGCTAACCTCAAACTTGTTGGCAGTGTTACTGTTGATCTCTCTTGATTTCTTTTCTTTTTCTTTTCTTTCTTTTTTTTTTTTTGGTTTTTCGAGATAGGGTTTCTCTGTGTGTCCTTGACTGTCCTGGACTCTATTTGTAGACCAGGCTGGCCTCGAACTCACAGAGATCCACCTGCCTCTGCCTCCCGAGTGCTGGGATTAAAGGCATGCACACGAGTGCTGGGATTAAAGGCATGCACACAATGCCCGGCTCTCTCTTGATTTCTGGTGTTACTAGTCTGTGTCATCATGTCCAGCTAGAAATATTATTTATGGTTGCTTTTGTAGTTTTCAGACATTGTTTCATGTATTCCAGGCTGCTTTCAAACTTGCTTTGTAGCTGAGAATGACTTTGAACTTCTGACCCTTCTGCCTTTAACTACCAAATGCTGGGATTACAGGCATGCTCCACTACACCCAGTTTTGTACAGTCCTGGGGATCAAATCCAGGGTCTATGAAATAAGCTATATCCCCAGTCCTTAAATATATATTTTTAAAGACTGATTTATGCATATCCCATAATTTTTTAATTTATTTTATTATTTTAAGTTTTAAATAAGTATTTTTTTATGTGTCTGTATATTTTGCCTGCAGGTATGTTCATGCACCATATTCATGCAGTGCCCTAGGAGGCAAAAGAGGATTTAGATCCCCTGGAGCTGGAATTACAGATGGTTGTGAATTACCATATGGATTCTGGGAATCAAACCTGGGTCCTCCAAAAGACAGCCAGTGCTCTTAACCACTGCTCCATCTCTCCAGCCCTAAATGTCCCATATTAAAGGGTAGACAGGTGGTAATTTTAGGTCATCTTTCCTCCTCCCTGTCACCTAAAAAAAAAAAAAAAAAACCCTCATATCACTGATGACTGAATTCTTTCAACAGAGCACAAAGACTTATACTTTGGCAATTAATTTAGTTAATTTAATATAACTGATATCTACAAACTACTTACATGCCAAGTGCTGTGCTAAATGCTGAAAGACCCAGAGTTATGACAGTTCCTGCTGTCAATGAGTTTTTGTTGTTGTTGTTTTGGTTTGGTTTTTTTTTTTTTTTTTTTGAGACAGGGTTGCTTTATGTAGCCCTGGCTGTACTAGAACTTGCTCTGTAGACCAGGCTGGCCTCAAACTCAAGAGATCCACCAGGCTTTGTTCCCCAAGTTCTGGAATTAAAAGTGTATGCCACTGTTGAACCCGAGAGGGGCTCACCGAATCCTGACACCACAGACCACCAATGCCCCCCGATTCGCTGTAATAAACATGAGGTTTATTAAACTGACGCGCCAGGGTTCGATTCCCCCGTAGAGGAATGAACCCCGTAAAACGGTCCTCTGGCCCTTTAAATACACAAGCGGCTACAAAGAAGGTGGGGGCACCAATGAGTAGAGGCAAGGCAGCAGCCACAGGTGGTGATAAAGGAACAAAGAGTGTGTTAAGTTAGGTAGTGACGCAAGTGGGGAGTGTAGAGGAGGGAACCAGAGGGGAGTCTGAACAAACCTGTCAGCTATGTAAGCTTTGAATTTTCAAGGACTGAGTTCTGTAGGTTTCCAGAAGGAGTGAGGTCCGGGTCTCACCAGAGAGAAGGCCATGTATTTATTAATTTTTACAGCCTTACACCACCACCACCTAGCCATGAGTTAACCTTCTAAGCAAAGATAAATAAACAAAATTTACGTGACAAATCTAAACAAGTATTCAAAGTAGCATATAGAAGCTAGGTAACTAAGGTGGGTGTAGTTGTGCATGCCTGTGATCCCAGCAATTGGGAGGTGGGCACAGGGGCTTCAGGAGTTCAGGGCATGTTAGAGACTTGCCCGGGCTATAATGGGACCCTGTTTCAACAAAACAAAATAAAAAGGTATATATTTGGAAAAATTGGGGAAGACTTACCAGAGGAGGAACATCAGCATTTAACACATGGTGTAAAGAATGGGGCTGGAGAGATAGCTCAGCACTTAAGCGCACTTATTCTTCTTGCAGAGGACCTAGGTTTGATTCCCATTACCCACATAGTGACTCATAACCATCCATAACTCCAGTTCCAGGAGATTCACTGCCCTCTTCTCACCTCCTTGTGCATAAGGCATACATGTGGCACACACACATACTTGCAGGTGAAACACTCATCTACATCAAATTTGGTTTGTTGTTTTGTTTGTTTTTTGTTTTTCGAGACAGGATTTCCCTGTAAAACAGCCCTGGCTGTCCTGGAACTCACTCTGTAGACCAGGCTGGCCTAGAATCTGCCTCCTGAGTAATGGGATTAAAGGCTAATTTTTAAATCTTTTAAAAAAACTTTTTTTTTTTTTTTTTGGTTTTTCGAGACAGGGTTTCTCTGAATATCTCTGGCTGTCCTGGACTCACTTTGTAGACCAGGCTGGCCTCGAACTCACAAAGATCCGCCTGTCTCTGCCTCCCAAGTGCTGGGATTAAAGGCGTGCGCCACCACCGCCCGGCTTAAAAAAACTTTTAAAGGCATACAGGAGTGCTGGAATAGTACTGGAAATGGGGAAGGCAATTTCTGGCACAGGAAATAACATATTTAAACCCATTGCAGGAAGAAACTCTACAGTATTTTTAGGAAATTATTATCAACTCAGATTGCATAATGGAAATGCTTAAAAGATGTAGGATGTCTGGGGATGGGCAGAAGAGAGAGAGCCCTCTATATTAACCAGTGTGTCTCTGACTTTCTGAGCCACTGAAGGATCTTTTTTTTTTTTTTATTAAACAAGCTTTAATGCACAATAACTGAGCACACTGGAAGATCTTAAAGAAAAAAAAGAAAGTAGAAAAGCATGATCCTACTTGTTTGGGGTTTTTGTTGTTGGGGTTTTTTTTTTTTTTTTGGTTTTGGTTTTTTCTTCTGTTTTGTTTTGTTGGTTTTTAGAGACAGGGTTTCTCTGTGTAACAAGCCCTGGATGTCCTGAACTCACTTTGTAGACCAGGCTGGCCTTGAACTCACAGAAATCCACCACCTGTCTCTACCTCCCAAGTGCTGGGATTAAAGGCATGCACCACCACGCCTGGCTCAATCCTACTTTTTTTAGAGAGACTATGTTGCAGGAAACATGGGAAAATTTAAGTTGAATGTGACTAATTATGAAGGAACCAACAATAATAGAGTCGTGTGGGCTGGGGAGATGCCTCAATGGTTAAGAACAATTACTGCTCTTGCAGAGGACTTGGGTTCAGTTCCCAGTATCCACATTGGGTAGCTCACAGCCTCTGGTAACTCCAGCTCCAGGAGTTCTGAAGTCTTCTTCTGGCCTCTGAGGGCATGTGGTCCTGTGTGGTGCACATACAGACAAGCAGTCATATACACATACACATAAATAAATGCTAAGGAAAAAGTTATGAGACAATAAAATAGGATTTATATTAGATATGGTGATGATCCAGTATAGGATTTAATTAAATGTGTGAGCCATGAACCAAGACTGACTGGAGTTAAAGCCCTGCTCCCTATCTGTGTAACCTTGAGTAAATTGTACAAAGTTTTCCTCATCTGTAAAATAGAAATAAAACTAAGCCAGGCATAGTGGTGCACACCTTTAATCCCAGCACTCAGGAGGCAGAGGCAGCTGGATCTTTGAGTTAAAGACCAGCCTGGTCTATAGACCGAGTTCCAGGACAGCCAGAACTACACAGAGAAACCTTGTCTCGAAAAACCAAAAAGAAAAAAACACCTAAAAGCTGCCTTTGCAGCTATTGTGAGAATTGAATGAAATAAAATATTATATTGCAGCTAAGAGGTGGTGGAGCACGCCCTTAATCCCAGCATTTGGAGGCAGAGGCAGACAGATCTCTGTCAGTTCAAGTCAGTCTGGTCTACAAAGTGAGTTCCAAGACAGCCAAGACTGTAACACAGAGAAACCCTGTGTCGAAATACAAATACACACACACGCACACACGTGTATATATATATATATATATGTATATACACATACATACATACATATATATTGCACAAAGTAGTTGTTAGTAACTATTAACTGTTAATATTTGAAGAGGGAAGAGAGGGAGGGAATTGAAAATGACCCTTGGTTTTCTGACCAGGTACCATCAATCAACATTGCAATTATAGAAAGAGGAGTGCATTGAGGAGGAGAGAAAACGAGTTCAGTTAAAATAAATCAAAGTTGTTTAAAAGACATGCAGGTGTCGATGTCCAGTTGGCAGCTGAAAATACTTGCCTGGCCCTTGAGGGCATGATGAGGGTTAGAGATAGATAGGTTCATCAGAATATAGTGTAGAAAGAAATATGTGGAAAAGAAAAGACAGATTTAAAAGCCAGTGAGGTGATACCGTTTGGATGGGAGTGTGAATCCCTACAATCTTTCTGGGAAACAAATTGGCTATGTGTTTTGTTTTATTTTGTTTTTTAAATGACTGTAAAAAATTATTTTCTTTTAAAAAGGAGTGAGCCAGGCGGTGGTGGCGCACGCCTTTAATCCCAGCGCTTGGGAGGCAGAGGCAGGCGGATCTCTGTGAGTTCGAGGCCAGCCTGGTCTATAAAGCGAGTCCAGGACAACCAGAGCTGTTATACAGAGAAACCCTGTCTCAAAAAAAAAAAAAAAAAAAAAAAAAAAAAGGAGTGGTCCCATGTACAGTTTGGAAGAATAGGGTTTTTTGATTGTTTGCTTTTTGTTTTGTTTTGTTTTTTGTTTGTTTCTGTTTTTTGGTTTTGAGTTTTTGTTTATTTATTTGTTTTTTGTGGGGCTGGGTTTTTTTGTTGGTTGGGGTTTTTTGTTTTGTTGTTGTTGTTTGTTTATTTGGTTTGGTTTTTCAAGACAGGGTTTCTTTATATAGCCCTGGCTGTCCTAGAAATCACTGTATAGATCATGCTGGCCTCGAACCTTAGAGATTCACCTGGCTCTTCCTCCTGAGTATGGGGTTTAAAGGTGTGTGCCACCAACGACTGGCTAAAAATAGTTTTTGAGACAGGGTCTAATGTAGCCCAAGTTGACTTTAAACTACTGATCTTCCTGCCTCTGCCTCCATTGTGCTAGGATTTCAAAATTGAACTACCATACCTAGATAAAAACTTTTTTTTTTTTTTTTTTTGGTTTTTTGAGACAGGGTTTCTCTGTGTAGCCTTGGCTGTCCTGGACTCACTT
Source organism: Lophiomys imhausi (assembly GCA_907164525.1). NCBI lineage: Eukaryota > Metazoa > Chordata > Mammalia > Rodentia > Muridae > Lophiomys > Lophiomys imhausi. The sequence continues at coordinate 560,644 of CAJQZJ010000217.1, forward strand.
TGTAGACCAGGCTGGCCTTGAACTCACAGAGATCCACCTGCCTCTACTTCCCAAGTGCTGGGATTAAAGGCGTGTGCCTCCAGGCCTGGCAACAAAAACTTTTTAAAGTAAGTACTAGCCAGGCATGGTGATGCACTCCTATACTCTCAATATTCAGAAAACTGAGGCAGGAGATTTATCGAAAGTTTGACAGCAGCCTGGGCTACTTAGTGAGTACCAGGCCAACCAAGACTATATACCCAAACTGTATCAAACACACCAAAACTCAAAAAGAAAGGACATTTTTCTGGGCATAGTGGTGCACTTGAAAGTGGGAGCAGAAGGATCAAGAGTTTAAGAGCATGGCTGTGAAAGTAGGTCAGTTGCTAGAGTGCTTGCCTAATATGCAAGAAGCCCTGTGTTCTATCCTCAGCACAACATTAAATTAGGTGTGCTGCCCGATGCCTGTGATCCCAGAACTGGGGAGTTGGAAGCAGAAAAATCAGAAGTTCAAAGGACACACAGCAAGTTCCAGTTTAGTCTTAGCCTTGGACATGAGCCGTCCCCCTCAAAAAAGTAAAAAAAAAAAAAAAAATGGAGCTGAAGAGATGATCCAACAATTAAGAACTTCTGTCCTTGCAGGTGGATTTCTGTGAGTTCGAGGCCAGCCTAGTGTACAAAGCAAGTCCAGGACAGCCAAGGCTATTACACAGAGAAACCCTGTTTCAGAAAAAGAAAGAAAAAAACCCAAAACAAAAGTGTTGTGATGGCTGAAGATATGACTGAATCTGAGTCTGGGCTAAAGGGTGGATCATCGGTAGACCACATGCTAAGCATGTGTGAACCCCTGGGTTTAATCCCTAACACCCCCCAAAAAATAAAATAATGTCCCATGCTTGTTGATAAGGAATGATATACATTAAAATGTAAGAAGTGGGGCTAAAAAGATGGCTTAGTGGTAAGAGCAGTTTCTGGTCTTACAGAAGACTAGAGTTTGTTTCCCATGGCCTATATGGCAGTTCACATTCATTTGTAATTCCATTTCCTGGGCATCCTATGCCTTCTTCTCATATTCATGGACACAGCATGCAGGTGGTTCTATTACATACAAATTGGCAAAACACTTATACATATAAATAAAAATAAATCGTAAAAGATAAGGTGTAAAATGATAGAAGGTATCAGCTTCTGACCTCCACATACACAGGTGTGTGCACCCCCTACACATACACGCACACACACATATACACACACACAAATTGAGAAAAAAAATGTAGACATAGTGGTACATGTCTGTAATCCCATCACTTGGGTGGAGGGGGCAGGCAGAGAAAGGTGCATTACACCAAGTTACAGGTCAGGGCAGCCTGGATTACAGGGAAAGAATTTATCTCAAGGCAACACCTCTGAAAATGAGAAAAGCTGGTAAAAAAAAGTCCTAGTATATCATTTGTACATATTTTAATATGCATAACCATTTTTAGATTTTTAAAATTTTATGTTTGAGTGTTATACTGTGTATGGGTACGTGTATGTGTGTATGTGAGGACATTGGATCATCTGGAAGCAGAGTCACAGATGGCTGTGAGCCAACATGTGGGTTTTGGCAATCAAACCCAGGTCCTCTGCAAGAACAAGTGCTCCCAACCACTCCAGCTACTACATAATAATTTTTAAAGTCTAAAAGGATACACACAGAACTAACAGTGGTAACTTCTGAGTAGTGGTGTTTCAGTTGGACTTCATACTTGTTTATAATTTTCTGGAAGATAAAATATCTGACTTTGGAGGTGTGATGAGACTGAAGTGTAGAGCCTTGTAGGAGGTAGATAAGTGATTTTCTATTTAGGCACACTTCAGGCCCTAGAATTTGACTTTTTAAACAAATGAACTTATATTCCTTATTTATTTGTTTTGCTTTCATAGTACCAGAAATTATATATTTTTTCTGATAAATGTATTTTCACAATTTCTGCCTTTCCTCCTATTTGATGTGTGTGTCCAGTTCTAAAGATTAAACATAGGACTTCAAGCCTCCTGGTAAATAAAGCTCTCTACTACTTACTGAGCTATGTCTTTGGCCTATATTCATTTTTTAAATCAGGAAACAAAAAATATTCTCATCTGGGAAAAATATTATAGGGCAAGTAGACCCAGGAAGAAAAAGTTTGTGAAGAAATGAGGAAGAAGTAGTCCAGAGAACTAAGAGATGATAATGATCTGAACGCAAGGGATGAAACAGTCTCCAGAAGAAGCGTCTAGGTGTTTAGCAGTGTCAGCTCCAGTAGAAAGGTCAACTAAGATAAGCCCGGAGAATGTCCACGAGGTGTGGCAATTACCTAAAATACAGCAGCTCTGTAGAGAACTGGGCGTAGAAGCCAGATAACAGGGCTTGGCAACTGTATCAAAAAAGAAGTAACATTTTGAGGAGAAAATTGTTCAAAAAGCTTTCCCAAAAGAGAAGTGAGGTAGCTAGAGAGCAATGCATTGCCAAAAAAAAAAAAAAAAAAAAAAACTAAGGAATGATATGTTGTCAAAGAAGGATGGGTTTGGTTTTTGTTGCTGTTGTTTGGTTTTGGTTTTCTGGTGGTGGTGGTGGTGGTGTTTAGAGATTTGTTTTGGTTTTGTTTGATTTGTCTTTTTGAGACAGTCTCCTGTACTCCAGGCTTGCCTTCAGTTTCCCCATGTAGCCAGAGCTGGCCTGGACTGATCCTGTTACCTCCACTTCCAAAGTGCTGAGACAGAGGTACGTGCTAACACACATCCTTTGTTTGATTTTTCTTGGGAGGCATAGCTGAGTTACCTTGTGTTGTTCCTTTTTAAAAAAATAGAACAGATTGGGATATGTTAAGCAGCTGAATGAAAATTGGAATATGTAAGTGAGCAAAGAGAAAAGGCTTAAAATCACATAACCTTAAGACAATTATGTAAGTTAAATTCACAATGAGGTATAAGTAGCTGATGCATGGTCTTTTCTTGCTGGGCTCCCCAAATCTGTCTTCAGGGTATTGACCTGACTTGACGTGTATATAACTAAATAGCCCTGGTCAAGATGTAGTCTCATCCATCACAGACTCCATTATTTCCTGGACTCCACTGGGTCCTAATATGGGGGGCGGGTGGAAGGGGGAGGGTCTAATATATTGTCAGAACTGTGTGTAATTTCTTCCTGATAGTGTTTTTTATTTGTTTCAGGAACATGCATATTTCATGAATTTTCACACCAAGTCCATTGTATCACCCCAAATCCCTCAAGATTAAGGTCCAAAAAAATGGAGAGAGATTTCAGGCAAGGTTTGTACACCCCTTTAGTCCCAGCACTTGGAAGCAGAGGCAAGTGGATCTCAGAGTTCAAGGCCATCCTGGCCTACACAACAAGTTTCAGGACATCCAGGGATACATAGAGAGACTGTCTCAAAAATAAATAAATAAATAAATAAATAGCCAGGTGTGGTGGAGCACACCTGTAATCCCAGCACTTGGGAGGCAGAGGCAGTTGGATCTCTGTGAGTTCGAGGCCAGCCTGGTCTACAGAGTCCAGAACAGCCAGGACTATTACACAGTGAAATTTGTCTTGAAAAACCAGAAAACAAAACAAAACAAACAAAAATCAATCAATCAGAGAGAGAAATTGTTACTGTCCTGGCAGGAGAAAAGATATTCAAAAGAGACATTTGTGCTATCAGACTACTGAAAGAATAGACTCCAAAGAATTAAAATTTTCTCAGGAAACACGTGCTGGCAGAAATGCTGAAGCCCTGGTCTCAGCCAGAGGAAGAACATACATGGTCTTTCTTTTTGTTATATTTATTGTTTTTTTTTCTTTTTGTGTGATTTTATTGTTGTTTGAGAAGAGATCCTACCTACTATGTAGCCCAGACCAGCCTCAAATTCGTGATCCTCCTACTCCAGTCTTCTAACTATTGGGATAACAAGCATGTACTGTCATGTCTGGCTAGCGTGGTCTTTTTTTTTTTTTTTTAAGAGAAAAGTTTTATGGGGTAGAAAGAGGAGAGTAAAGGGCACTGAACTAATTAAACCCTTTGTTGTAATAAATAAGATGATGACAGCTGTTAGCAGCTGGGTTCCATACATATATACAAAAAGGCACACGGACATGTATACCTTTTTTATTTTTCTTGAGAGGCTTAGTTACCAAGTGAAGTTGGGCAAAGTATAATTATCCTCTGGAAAACACACACATGGTTTCCTCTCTGTTGGGTGTTTTTGACTTGTGGAATCAGGAACTGGGAGAGAAAAATAAGAAATCATGTTTTAAAAATCTCTGAATTCTAAGGAGTTTCACATATCATGTTGCCTGCAGGCAGCATTATGTCTTAAACAGATACCTATCCGTCTTCCTGTCGCCAGACTCTTCTTCAGAAGATTTCAAAATCTCCTTTTTGGTGTTTTGCAATCACGATGACAGGAACGTCTGTCTTTTCTCTGTTCAGACTGTCCAAAGGAAGTGACAAATAAAATAAATAAATAAAAACTCTGGGATTTGGGGTGAAAAGTATTGGAATTGCAGAGAGGAGGTACTGGGTCTGCGTATAAAGAAGAGTTAATGCAAGGATGAAAATGAAAGGAAGTGCACTCATATGCATGACCTGTAGAGAATCAGGATTTGGAGATTAGCAACCTTTCTATAGAGCCTCCCTCTCTTTCCAGTCTCCCATCCAGCTGCCTGTTACTCTTAGTGATGTTTCTCTTTCTTAAATTCATTTAACCCTGATTTCCCCTGGCACCTCCTTGGTGATAGTCTCTAGTTTCAATTAAATCCCTTCTGAAAGTTGTCCAGTTGGCAAAATGCTTTTAAAATGTTCAACTTGTCTACTTATGTTGTCCATGATATTTACTTTACCAAAGCATCTCTGGATCACCTAAGGATAAGGACAGTCTGAGAAACAGCTTTGTGACCTAAGTGTGTGAATAAATTATACATGTTTATGGGAGTTGCTAAAGACCTAAGCCTTTAGCTTACAAGAGTAGGGCTTCCAGCTCCCACAGAAGTGTCTGTTAATTATATAATTACATATCAAGTGACAGGAAAGTAATGTGACAATCAACCAGCCGTCTCCTAATATGTGGCACACATTATTGTAGGCACTTCATATATTTTAACTCAGTTAATCCTCAAAATAATCTTCTAATATAGGTTCTGTTTTTATATCTGAAGATAGAAATAAGACACACATTAAACCATTTGCTCCAAATCACCTAGTTAGTAACCAGAAAAGTCAAGATTTGAACCTGGATTGTTCGGATTTTGAGTCCAGATTTTTAACATGGCCATCAGAAATGAAAGATTCAATATATATGTTGCCTAAAGGCAGAAAGAAGAAAAAAACTGGGGTGGGGTGGGGTGGGGTGTAGAGACCAAAAAAAGGTGCTTGCGTGCAATGGGAAGGGGTAGAGTGGCGGTAACAACTGTTCGGTAACATGCTGATAGAAATTGCCTTCATCTGTGGCTTCTGGACCTTTTGACTAAGAGATGTGCAAACTGCCACTTCCTGCCTGGATACTGTCCTCCTTGGTCTTTAGCCCAAATCTTGTGTTGAGTTTTCTCTTCTTAGTAACTGAGAATTTCAAGCTTATTTAACTTCTGCCCATCCTTCAAAGCCCAGTATAGTTTCTGCTCTTCCATAAAAGCTTCTACATCGTTGCAACCTATCTGTCCTTTAAGATGTCTTATATCTATTTTGTGTTATGTTCATTTGTCTCTGACTTACATTGTCAGCCTTGTATGCATATATACATATATGTGTATATGTATATAATCTTACCAACCATACTGTAAATTCTCCGAGGAGAAGGGACTTAGATTTCTATTTCTCTTACATTTTGTACCCTCCACAATTCCTAGCCTGGTGCACAGCAAATAATAGGCACTCCGTCAATATTTGTCAGTTGACTGATTGGCTGAAAAGGTCAGAGACTACATCTAATCTTGGTGAACCTCCACATCATTTAGTGGAGAACTATGAACTCAGTGTGTACTCAATAAACAACAATATTGCAAAATCATTCAAAAAGGCTTTATGGAGTCTCTACAGTGTGCAGAGGATAATGGTGTAGGGCCAGGAGAAAAAAAAAAGCCAGGACAGCTTGTAATTCAGAAGGTTAGCTCAGTTCTGGTCTTCTGAAGTCTCTCTCAACTCTACTATTGCTCTGTCTTCTTTATCTGAATTCCTGCTGCATTTGAAATCAAGAGCAGTTACGTCTTCATTGTTTTGTCTTCTTCAATTTGGTTGTGGGCCCCTCAAAGGAAATGAATGGCGGTGTGCTGGAAATGCGATAGAAGCACGCAGAGGAAGGGGCAGACATTGTGCAGCCTCCCTACAGGGAACTTCCTACTCAGAGGCACAGCCCTGATGCAGCTCTTAGTTAGCTCAGCTTCCACCATTCAGAGTTAAGTGAAATAACAAAGGAAGAAGTCAGGCAATGCTGGTGCAGGCCTTCAATCCCAGCACTCAGGAGACAGAGGCAGGCCTTTCTCTGAGTTCCAGGCCAGCCTGGGCTACAGAGTGAGCTCCAGGACAGCCAGGGCTACACAGAGAAACCCTGTCTTGAAAAACCAAAAGAAAAAAAAATAAGAAAGAAATAAAGAAACACAAGAAGAGCAGGTTCACAGGCAAAAAAAAAAAAAAGTTGGATTTTGACTGCACATCGCTTCATATAATTACTAGAGAGCCAGGCAGAGATAAATACCTAAAATGCAAGTCTCAACCTGAGAGGAGAGGTCAGGGCTGAAGATAAGCATTTGGGAGTCTTAGACACAGACAAGGCAGTTGAAATACTAAGATTAAGTCAGCCAAGGATGACTGGGGGTGTAGCTCAGTGGCAGAGCACTTGCCTAGGGAAAAAAAAAAGACTGTCAAGGACAAGAGAATAATAGAGCTAAAGACATAGTCTGAGAAGTCCTCCACTGGAAAAGAAAGACTAGGGGGAGCAGTGGACACTAGAGTCAACAGAGGACAAAGCAGAAAAGAGAATAAGATTGACAAAAACTTAGTTTATGTGGTCATTAAGAAACCAAACCGTGGAGCTGGAGAGATGGCTCAGCAGTTGGTTGTTCTTCCAAAGGACCAGGGTTCAAATCCCAGCATTCATATGAAAGTTCACAGCTATTTGTAATTGCCAGGCATGGTGGCACACGCCTCCAGCACTCAGGAGGCAGAGGCAGGCAGATCTCTGAGTTCAAGGCCAACCTGGTCTACAGAGTGAGTTCCAGGACAACCAGGGAAACAGAGAAACTCTGTCTCGAAAAACCTAAAAAAGAAGACAAACCTCTGGTAGTCTTTTTTGAAGGTTTCCTCTTTTGAAGGCAATGAACGTAGAAACTGCATGGTAAACAAGTAGATCTACTGTTGAGCTCTGCCTTTGCCACCAAATCCAGACTGGTGACCTTGCAGCATTCCCAGTGAAGGTCTGATTTTGCTTATTCTTGTTAGCCCTAACTAAGTCCTACTGCAGCTCCCACTTTGTACACACATGTTGAATAAATGAATGAATGAACAGATGGGTGAACTGCAAGTTGTACCACAAACAGAAGCCTCAACAAGCTAAGCTCAGCTATCAGTCCCCAGGATACCACTTCAAAAGAGAAACAATAGCGACAAGCATAGCCATGAGAGTTATTCAATGTGACCATATTGTAAGAGGGAAAAGGTTAAGTGAAACAATGAGCACCCCAGGGTCCTTCTGGGGTCCTGATGTGAGATTTAGAATTCAAAAGGAGGCAAGGGGTATGCATAACTAAGCAGTCCTGTTAAGGTGTGGTCCTGTTCCTCACTGACCTATCATTGTCTGGGCTGGAGCCTGAGCCTGTCCTGCAAAGTGGTCTGACAAGTTGTCAGAATTGTGTGAAATCGCTTCCTGGGAGGCAAGGTCCTCCTCCAGCTGACACCAGGTCTTACCTCCCAAGTTTAGGAGTCTGGAAAAATCTTAATTCCTCAAGACTCATTGTTTAAATGGTCTAATGGTCAAAGAGAGTTACACAGTATCATCTCTCCTGCCAGGCCAGCTAAAATGGGAAAGGGGGAAAGCTAGGCCAGTTAACCATTTTTCCCTTAAAAAAAAA
>CAJQZJ010000217.1:582401-602082 GCA_907164525.1 Lophiomys imhausi
GTGTGTGTGTGTGTGTGTGTGTGTGTGTGTGTGTGTGTGTGTGTGTGATACATATATCTTCAAGGTTATTCCAGGAATGGTGGTGTACACCTTTAATGCAAGAACTTGGGAGGCAGAGGCAGGTGCCTCTATGAGTTTCACACCAGCTAGGGCTACATAGTGATACCCTTTCTAAAAAAAAAGATTTACTTTCATCTTGTGATGACTTAACAAACTTCTGTTGACTGATGGAAGAGTTTACAGTCTGATGAGGGTGACAATAATACTCCCATGAAATACAAAGTCATGTAACTACAAGCATAAACACAAGAATATTAACTAAGTTCGTAGAGGTTAAGGTGGTACAAAGTAAACAAGTGGTTTGTCAGGCTGGGCTAGTTGAGGAAAGTTTCTATGATCATTCAAGTTATGAGATTTGAATTGGAGATTTAAAGGGATGATGAACATGAGTTAGTAGAGAGGTGGACCTTTTCAAACATATAGACAAAAGGCGACAATGCAAGCCATTACTCAAGCCAGGACAAATTCCTACCCCACCCTACCATTTTCCAATCTCTGAAACTCTACCTAGTTTCTTTTAGAGGAGAGCTCCCTGTAATGTAATGCCCACTAGACTTTCTGGGCCATCAAATTCACTACCCACAAAGCACTTTTCAAGGACTCTAGGTGAGCCTGCAGGAGGAAGGAGCATGTGCAGAAGATGTTTACAGGCACTGTGAGAAAGTATTTTCCATCTCCCTACTCTAGATCTCATGTAGGAATACATCACCTTCTCTATACCACCCAGATTGTCTACAGGGAGGGGACAAATCCATGTTGGAGAAGGACAAAAGATTATGGAGGAGCTAGGAAGAGGGCTCAGTCCTTTCTGTACACACATAAAGACCTGAGTTCAAACACTCAACATTCACACAAAAACAGGGCATAAGGTATGTATGTAACTATGGCTTTGGGAAGGAGACAGAGACAGAAGAGTCTTGTTTGCTGGCCAGCCAATCTAGCTGAATCAGTTAGCTCTGCTTTAAAAAAAATAAGGCACATGGGGCTGGAGAGATGGCTCAGCGTTTAAGAGCATTGGCTGCTCTTCCAAAGGACCCAGGTTCAAATCCCAGCACCCACATGGCAGTTCACAGCTGTCTGTAATTGCCGGGCATGGTGGCACATGTCTTTAATCCCAGCACTTGGGAGACAGAGGCAGGCAGATCTCTGTGAGTTCAAGACCAGCCTGTTCTACAAAGTGAGTCCAGGTCAGTCAAGGATACACAGAGAAACCCTGTCTCGAAAAACCTTTAAAAAAAAAGGAGCCAGGCAGTGGTGGCACACACCTTTAATCCCAAGACTTGGGAGGCAGAGGCAGGTGGATCTCTGTGAGTTCGAGGCCAGCCTGCTCAACAAAGCGAGTCCAGGACAGCCAGAGCTGTTATACAGAGAAACCCTGTCTGGGGGCGGGAGGGAGGCACACAATGAGTGATGGAGGAGGTCATGTGATATCAACATCTGACCTCCACACTCATGCACACACAAACGTGTGAACAAATTCACATGCACATGCATACACACACACACACACATATACACACACACACACACCAAATATACACACAATACTTTTTTAAGAATATGGAAAATCAAGATGGTTTCTCATACTGTGAGCAGGCTAATACCACTTTGAAGGCCCAATGTATCAAGTAGGAGAGGGGAGAAGGAAAGGGAAGACAATATATTCAACAATTCAAATGGTAAACAAATTAAATTACAGTTACTCTAGAACCTTGCTATCTAGCAGGTAAATTGCAATATTACCAGGCAAAGAAACATGTATTTATTTAAAAGTTGTTAAATGCCTAAGTGTAATATGTAATTCTTTATTCCATTCATTCCTGCCTTTGGCCAACATTTACTGTAACCCAGAGCTGAAATCACAGATACGTAAAACTTGTTTCTTCCCCCAGGGGCTCACAGTTTATTGTAAGAAACAGACCAGCAAACAAAATGCCCTGCAGCTATATAACATGAGCTTGCTTGCCAAAGGTGGTTTAAAATGCACAAAGGGGACAACAAGCTGTACCTGAGGAAAACAGAACAGTGAATAGGATTTTTCCCAAAATGGAGATTTGAAGGAGGGATGATAAGAGCAATGACTTAGAGGTAGGAGAATGAGAATTTCAAGGTCATCCTTTGTTACATAGTGAATTTGAGGCCAGCCTGGACTACATAAGACCCTATCACAAAAACAAAATTCAGGACTGGAGAAATGGCTCAGCAGTTAGGAGCACATATCCCTCTTACAGAGGACCTCAGTTAGATTTCTAGCATTCAGGTCACATAGCTCACATTTTGCCTGTAAGTCCAGCTCCAGGGGGATCAGGGGCCTCTGGCCTTCCTTCTCAGGTACCTGCATTTGTGCACTCATATCCATATGCATACACATAATTAAAAATAAAATGAGTCAGGCATGGTGGCACACACCTTTAATCCCAGCACTTGGGAGGCAGAGGCAAGCAGATCTCTGTGAGTTCAAGGCCAACCTGGTCTACAGAGTGAGTCCAGGACAGCCAAGGCTTGGTACACAGAGGAACCGATCTTGAAAAAAACAAAAACTAAACAACAGCAACAACAAAGACACAATCAAGATACAAAGGGAAAGGTATTATAAGGTGGTGTTATTTCTAAAAAAAAAAAAAATAGGGGAAAACTCCAGCTGGTTCAAACTCAGAGTGCTTGAGTGAAAGATGAGTCAGGAAAAGTATGACTTGAATCTGAAGAGCATTGCTAGAGTTAGAACTTCAGCACATGATGACATATGAGTGACAGACATCAGTTCTCTGGACTCTTAGGCCAATCTGTTTCCTTGAGTAAATCGCTTGATCTCTGAGATCACCAACTTTTTCATCTATAAAATAGATATAATAGTGGTACCTACCTTGCAGGGTTATGTAAGGAGTAAGTGAGCTAACTTTGGTGTTGTGGTTTGAATAAGAATACCCCCCCCATAGGTTCATATATTTGAATGCTTAGTCAGCAGGAAATGGCACTACTTTAAAGAATTAGGATTAGAAGTGTGTCTCTAGGGGTGGGCTTTGAGATTTCAAAACCCCAAGCTTGACCCACACACTCTGTGTTTCACACACTCTGCCTAGGTCTGCAGGACCAGAGTGCAGTTTTCAGTTACTGCTCCAGGGCCACATGTAACACCATGCTCCCTGCCATGATGATAATGGACTAAGCCTCTGAAACTGTAAGCCAGCCCCCAATTAAATGCTTTCCTTTAGAAGAGTTGCTGTGGGCATAGAGTCTCTTCACAGCAATAGAACAGTGACTAAGAGAATTGGTAAAGCAGTTACCACAGCGACTGCCACATGGTTTAGTTGTTAATTACCGGGTGTTCCTTAGAAAGTTAACCTTGTTGGCAACATAAAACATGAACTATAGTGGGTGTAGAGTACATGAATGAAAGGAGGTCTAGTTAGGATTATATTGCCATTTAAATGCAGGGATTTTTTTGGTTTTGTCTGTTTGTTTTTTGAGACAGGGTTTCTCTGTGTAACAGCTCTGGCTGTCCTGGACTCAGTTTGTAGACCAAGCTGGCCTCGAACTCACAGTGATCCGCCTGCCTCTGCCTCCCAAGTGCTGGGATTAAAGGCGTGCGCCACCAGGTCCGGCTGTTTTTGTTGTTTTCTTTGGTTGAGTTTTTGTTGTTGTTTTTTTTTTTTTTTTTTTTGAGACCAGGTCTCTGTAAGTAGCTCCAACTGTCCTGGAACTCTCTCTAGACCAGGCTGGCTTGTAATTTACAGAGATCCAGCTGCCTCTGGCTCCTGAGTGCTGGGATTAAAGGCGAGCACCACCATGCCAATGCCCTTAAATGCAGTCATAAATCCTCCATTTAGGATTTGGAAGTAGCAAGTTACAGAAGTGGAAAGGTGAAGCAAGTGTGACTGTGAAGACTACGTTGACCCAGGACAGCTTCCATCCAAATTCAGAGGTTAAGAGTAGCTAAAGGGGGGCTGGAGAGATGACTCTCCAGTTAAGAGCATTGGCTGCTCTTCCAAAGGTCCTGAGTTCACTTCCCAGCAACCACATGGTGGCTCATAACCATCTATAATGAGATCTGATGCCCTCTTCTGGCTGCAGGTGCACATGCAGATAGAGCACTCATACATGAAATAAATCTTTAAAGAGTAGCTAAAGGGTAGGGGGTGTGGGTGCAGGAAGAGATTTTTTGTTGTTGTTGGTTTTGTTTTGTGAGACAGGGTTTCTTCGTGTGTCTCTGGCTGTTCTGGGCTAGCCTCAAAGTCAGAGATCCTCCTGCCTCTGCCTTCCGAGGGCCAAGATTAAAGGCCTGCCCTACCACACCTGGCTGATTTTTTTTTTAAGTTCAGTTGGGGACTTGTTGAATGAGAAGCTGTTGAAGATAAGAACAAGGGGAATATCGATATTTCAGAGGCTGGCAGAGTTTAACGGAGGAAACTGAGAAGAGATCTGTCTGTGAACTGCACATGGACAGTGGAGGGGGTAGGGGAGACCACCACAACCAGTTAACACCATTTGTTATGTTTTTTTTTTAAAGATTTATTTATAGATTTATTTATTTATTATGTATACAGTGTTCTGCTTGAAGGCCAGAAGAAGGCACCAGATTTCATCGTGGATGGTTGTGAGCCACCATGTGGTTGCTGGGAATTGAACTCATGACCTCTGGAAGAGCAGTCAGTGCTCTTAACCGCTGAGCCATCTCTCCAGCCCATCCATTTGTTATGTTACACAAGCCACCTCTCAACTCCCCAAAGTGAGTGTATCTCATTTTCTAATCAGTTCCCTACTTCATGATACTCTTCCTGCTTTTTACAGAGACAATAATTTTTATTTTTCTTTCTTAACTGAAGGATGGTAAATTCTGGCATCTCTCATAACGGTCACTTGAGCGACCTCGAAACTCGAGGGAATGGGTGGAAAGGGAAGGAATGAGGAAAATTAATTTTAAGACAAACAAACAAACAAACAAACAAAAAAACTCGCGACCACTTCCAATCATTAAAGTTCCACCTCCCCATATCCTGCCACGCGCCTCTCTCCTGCAGCCTATTTCGGACTCCAGGTTGCAAAGTAAGACGGGAGATGTAGTCCTGGAGACCGACCAGGGTGGCACGATTGAAGAACTACATTTCCCAAATGGCTCTCCAGGCACTTGCGCAGATGGCTGCCCCGGAGAGTGGTAAACAGAGACGTCAGGCGGGGGCTGCTGCTTGGAGCAAAACAAAAGGGAAACCTGGGGGGCGGGGGGTGGGGGGGTCCGATAGGGGATTCAGTAGGGGAGTAAGGGAGGCTGGGGTCCGGAGAACCTTGACCCTATCGAGAGTGACCTGGAGGGAAGAGGCGGGGGAAGGGGGAGTCAGGGGAGGGACAAGTGACGCCGGGGAGCGGGGCGTGGGGGAGGGCAGCGATCCGGGTGGAGGAAATTTGGGAGGAGTGTCCGGGGGGCAGCAACTTGAAAGGGGGAGGGAACTGCCGCTGAGACGTTCGGTGATGGGAGCGCAATGTATGAGGGGATATGGTGCCTCAGGTTTAAAAGAGCAGGAAGCTGAGTGAGAGGGTGCAGAAAGTGCCTTCGCTAGGCAGAGGTTACAGGTGGTGCCTCAGAGTGCTACTCTGAGGCTGCAGCCTGTAGTCAGGAAGGGGATCAGCGAACCTTGAATGTAAGGGACAGTTTGAGGGCTAGTGTCCTGAGACCGGGGAATAGTTCGTGACTTTCTGAGAACTGGCAGAAATGTGCCTCCTGGCCCTCGTTGCTTCCCCACTGAGGGGAGGCATGGTGAGGGACAGTGGCAGGCTCCACTGAACGCTGAGCTGCAGAGGTTCAACTCCACGCATGGATCCAGAGAATAAGAAGTCAGCTACAGGGGCTGCCGCGATCATAGACCTCGATCCCGACTTCGAACCCCAGAGCCGTCCGCGATCCTGCACCTGGCCGCCCCTTCCTCGACCAGAGCTCGCTACGGAGCCACGAGAAGCGTCCGAGGTGGAGCCCAGTCTGGGACAGAAGGTACAATCGGAGGGACACTCCGAACCCATCCTGTTGCCCTCTCGGCTCCCAGAGCCGGCAGGGGGCCCCCAGCCGGGAATCCTGGGGGCTGTAACAGGTCCTCGGAAGGGAGGCTCCCGCCGGAATGCCTGGGGAAATCAGTCGTATGCAGAACTCATCAGCCAGGCCATTGAAAGCGCCCCGGAGAAGCGGCTGACACTCGCCCAGATCTACGAATGGATGGTCCGCACGGTGCCTTACTTCAAGGACAAGGGTGACAGCAACAGCTCGGCAGGATGGAAGGTAAGTATGAGCCCCCTTACCTTCACACTATCCACCCTTGGACCCCTCTGGTTACTATCACCCTGGGGCGCCCTATTACCTCTCCAGTCCTTTGGAAAGCTCAAAGATCCACCTTCCACCTTCAGTTAGACAAACATTTATTTAGTACATAGTATATGCCACACTCTGAGCTTGGAGCGGGAAGATCAGGGATGAATAAGACACTGTCCCTGCTCTGAGGAAAATCGAATTCTCTACTCGCTACTCAGCACTTTGGCGTGAGCTGCTCCAAACATGTATTCCTACAGAGAAGTCTTTATCCTATGTACAGCAGGAACTGTGTGGATTCTCCACCCGCACCTAACCTTCCCTCCTCCCACCCAACACCTTTTGGCCCATTCCTGCAGGATTACTCGGATTCCCTGCTCGCCTCCCAATACCTCCGTGAACAGGAACTATTATAGGATTGCTCTGTCCAAGAGGGAGTGGGCGGTGAAGGGGAAAAAGTGATTGGTATCCATGGGAAAGGTAGCCGACCTCATGCACTAAGGAAAAGGGCTGTGAGCTGCTATCTGCCTCAGTTTACCTTGCCCAGTCGAAAATTCTTCCTTGTAAAGAGCTATCCAAACTCTCAGGGAAAGTGTTTGTTGTTGAGGAATAGTACCCATGGAGGAGAAAGGAGGTATCATACAGCTTTGACTTTAGGGTCCCAGTTGGGAGTTCTCTTGGTCTTTTTTTGAAGAAACTGGGAAGATCTCAAATGAACACTAACTGAAAAATTTGCCAGAGAAATACGGGTTCTAATCACAAGACTAAGGAAATGGAGAGTTCATCGAGTTCATCAGATATCAATGCAGTGTACCTCCGTGGATGGTTAGGGATAGTACAGCGGCGGACAGAACGAGCTGAGGACCTTCCCACAGATGTTAGAGTGAGGGAGCAGGTCTGCAGTATGCGCAGGGGCCAGACAGAACAGAAGATGGGACAGCTGACCAAGACCTTTGGCACGATTTCTGGGTAGATTGCCATGCCACAATCTCAAGCTCACAAAGAGCCTCCCTCCTTGGACCCAGCCTGCACAGCTGTTTTTCTTTTCTCTTAAGTTGATTTTCCAGGGTAGAATGACCGTGAGCACTTGTGGGGGTAGTCCCTCCTCATGATTTACACTTAACACGGCCTTTATAGTTTATGAAATCTTTTTTTTTTTGTTCTGGGAATTGAACCCAGGGCAGTGCGGTTGCCATTAAGCTAAAGCCATAACCCGTGAAATAATTTTAAGATTTTTTTTCATTTTGTTAGTCTTTGTGGCAGTTCTAGGGGTCCACATTTTGCATACGAGGAAATTAAGGCACAGGGAGGTTAGCCTACCATCAGGGTAAGGACTTGAATGCAAGTTGTGCTGCAGATCCTCTTTCTCTAAGGAAAGCATGGCTTGCTTTCATTACTAAATCTAGTCAGATGGGGTCTAGAGCTTCCAAAGTCCCCCAGCAGCATGCTTCATACTTCTCTGGTGTTGTGCCAAGGTCACTCCCACCCCACCAGGAGGCGGCACTCACTTGAACAAGAAAGGGTAAATTAGGTGGCTTAGTGAGCACTTTATCGTTCCCCCCCCAACACACACATGTGGGAACTAACTTCTCCCACTTGCTTGTTCCAAGGCCTGCCTAATGGAGAGGAGATGTAGATGAAAGTGTAGTTCATTAGTGAATCCCTTACACAGCATATGTGAGTCTCTGGGCTTGACCCCCATCAGATACACATACATGGATGAACGCGCGCGCCTCAGTAGACCCAGAACTAGAAAAAAAGAAAGGAAATCACAGACCCAGAACAGATAACTGTGCTCAGTTACTAAAAGCCAGAGGAGGATGGCATGCGCTCAGTGAGGCAGGGAAGTATTTCGCTAAAGGACCCTGGCACAAGAGGCTGCCCAAGCCACACTCTTCAAGAAAAGAGTTGCTTTTTTACCAGTCAGCTAGAAATGGTTTCTTGCTGTCTAGAGCCCCAGTCTTGTAGTGGCTCCAAGCATGGCTCACCTATCTCCTGAATTTATTTCTAAACTAAAGCGCCCCTTGTGGGAGGTCAAGTGGCCTTTAGGATGGAGAGATTATGCTGAAATTCTTAGACTTCCAGGGGTAGAAACTGGGAAGGAAGGAGGAAAACAATGGAGGTGCGACAGACAGCACATACTAACCAGTAAAAATGAGCAGTGCCAGAGGCTCAAGAAGTGTCACCCTCCATCTTGCATCTTACTAGGGGGGAAAAGGATATATTAATCTGAATGTCACCAGTGAATGAAAAATGAATAACAAGTAGGTCCCAGTACCCAAGGCACTTAAGTGCTGACAGAGCCTCCAGGGAAACCTCATTGTAGTCATCTAGGGGCTACCTCCAGTTGGACAAGTATTGATTATGTATTGTGTGCTTGATATGCCATAGCCTTGGCACTCTGAGGGTACACTATTGCGGACATTGGGACTAGAGGACATTTGTACCTTTGGTAGTTACAATTGGCAAGACTAATTACATGAAACCATAAACTGTGCCATGTAATTTGGGTAAATTTGTGGGAAACAGATAAAAAAAAATACTACACAAGAAATTTAGCTGGGCTGGAGAGATGGCTCAGTAGTTAAGAGCACTGGCTAGTGCTCTTCCAAAGGTCCTGAGTTCAGTTCCCAGCAACCACATGATGGCTCATAACCATCCACAATGTAATCTGATGCCCTCTTCTGGCTGCAGGTGTACATGCAGATAGAGCACTCATATGCATTAAACAAATAAATAAATGAAACAAAAAACAAAACAAAAAAGAAATTTAGCTATTGAAGATAGGCAAATGCTTTATTAAAAGGTATAGGATTTAAGCTTGGCCTCCAGTAGAATTTAGAGGGGGAAACCTCCCTCGTAAAAAAGGACAGAGAGATTAGATATACCTCATGAAGTCCAGTTGGGGACACACTACTTTCTTGGAAAGTAGGCTATTAGTTTATATTCCTCTACTAAGAAGTCTGGAGGAGACACCGAAACTGGCAACTTTGTATAGTTTCTTCTCTCCACCGCATTCTCATTTTCCTCCCTGGATTTGACTTTTGAGGCTCCTGCTGTGTTCCACCTTCCCCCTTAGATCAGACTTCTGTCCACTAACCTCCCCTACACACATCTCATGCCCCTTTTCTACTGCCTCTGTCCCATCCAGAACTCCATCCGTCACAACCTGTCCTTGCACAGCAAGTTCATCAAGGTTCACAACGAGGCCACTGGCAAGAGCTCTTGGTGGATGCTGAACCCTGATGGTGGCAAGGGTGGCAAGGCACCGCGCCGCAGGGCTGCCTCCATGGATAGCAGCGGCAAGCTGCTCCGGGGCCGTAGCAAAGGCCCCAAGAAGAAACCATCTGTCCTGCCAGCTCCACCTGAAGGTGCCACTCCAAGGAGCCCTCTGGGCCACTTTGCCAAGTGGTCAAGCAGCCCATGTTCTCGAAATCGGGAAGAAGCTGACATGTGGACCACCTTCCGTCCACGAAGCAGTTCAAATGCTAGCACTGCCAGTACCCGGCTGTCCCCAATGAGGCCAGAGTCTGAGGTGCTAGCAGAAGAGGCCTCAACCAGCAGCTACACAGCGGGTGTCCCTCCCACCCTCAGTGAAGATCTAGAGCTGCTAGATGGGCTCAATCTTGCATCTCCCCATTCCCTGCTGTCTAGGAGCAGTCTCTCAGGCTTCTCTTTGCAACATCCTGGGCTTGCTGGCCCCTTACATAGCTATGGCGCCGCCTCCCTCTTTTGTCCCATAGATGGGTCTCTGTCAGCAGGGGAAGGGTACTTCTCAAGCTCCCAGTCCCTAGAGGCCCTGCTCACCTCTGATACACCACCACCTCCTGCTGATGTTCTCATGACCCAGGTCGATCCTATTCTGTCTCAGGCTCCTACACTTCTGTTACTGGGAGGAATGCCTTCCTCTAGCAAGCTGGCTACAGGAGCTAGCCTGTGTCCTACGCCGCCGCTAGAGGGTCCAGGTCCCAGCAACCTGGTTCCCACCCTTTCTGTGATGGCTCCACCTCCAGTCATGGGAGGTGCTCCTATCCCTAAGGTTCTGGGAACCCCTGTGCTCGCATCTCCTACTGAAGCTACCAGCCTCGACAGAATGCCTCAGGATCTAGATCTTGATATGTATATGGAGAACCTGGAGTGCGACATGGATAACATCATCAGTGACCTCATGGATGGTGGTGAGGGGCTGGACTTCAACTTCGAGCCAGGTATAGCACCTAATCACTACAGCATCTTTGCTCTTAACTGCTCAGGCAATTCTATAATCTGAGCCAGAGAGAGCCTTACAGCAGATAATGGGAGTTCCTGGGGAGTTGGAGGGAGGGTGTCATATTAGAATAGCATAGCTTCTAAGTGGGACCCCCTCACCTTGGGCTCCTCATCACAGAAGGAAGAGCTGGGTGGAGGTGAGGATGGAGGTGATGGAGTGCCATTGGTGTGAATCTGGATGGTGTCCTGAATGAATCATTTATCTTGTCCTCCATTTCTTTTTCCCACAGATCCCTGAGTCACAGCCAGAAGCTTTGACCCCTGCTTCAGTGGAGGTGGAACCAGGCCTGTCCTTATCTACTTTTCCCCATTGATCCCTCCCCAGGAATTTGAGACCCTGCTTTAGAGCTAAGGTTCAGTGGTCACACACTCAAGTGTTGAGAAAATTATAAAGATATAGCTATGGCATGTGGGGATTGAGGAGGGTGATGGGAGGAAGGAAGAGGGCTTATTCTCACTGTGCCAATGGCCCTTTCTCAGGAGCCATCATTGATTTACCCATTCCCACCTCCTAGGCCTTGTAGCAGGGGCCAGCACTATTGTTGGAAATGTGAAGTCACCAGTGGCCTTATTACCCTGCCTTCAGGAGCAGGATTATTATTATTTTTTCTTTTGTAGAGTCTTACTAGAGCTGGGCCAGGTTAGATTGAGCCTGGATTTTTATGCAGTGGGGTGGGGGTGGGGAGCTAGGGGACCTAGAAGGGCCAAGTTTTGAGCACTGGAGTGGCTCACCAGGCCAAATCACTTTTGGAAGGATGCAGATAACAGACAGGCTTTTTATGAACTTTTAAAGAAATATAAACACAAATATAGAGATTTTTAACAGTGGTGCGGTGCTAGTGATGGGGAGAATGCTTTTTTTCTTTCTGAAGGCTTTGTCATAGTGACATGATACAAACACTACAGACTCTATGGGGGAGACACAGGAAGCTGGGGAGAGGTGGGTAGCAAGAGTAACTGGATGGAAGTGCTCTCTTTTGGACCAGATTTAGAAAAAGCTCTATGCATACTTAGGTTGTAGTTTAAGGAGAGAAACCTAAACCAGATCCCGCATTCTGTCCATTTGTGCCTAGAAGAGGGTTCTGTTGGGGGGCAAGGACGTTCTTGTTTAACCAAAGCGGGTTAGTGCTACCAGAGAGAGTATCCAAGGCCTGGAATTGGCTTGGGGCCTGGGAGGGGCGTGAAAGAAGGAAGGATTTAGGGTAGTAAAGTTAGGTACAGAGACCTCCCTGTTCAAGGCATGGGACAGCTGTCCCTGCCCTTCTTCCTAGTCTTAGACTGCCAGGGTTATGTGGAAGACTGTGTAGTGGCAAGCAGGGCTGTGGAGAGGAACAGGGAAGGGGGAGCTTGGGGAGGTTGGCTGAGGGTCTGGGAAAGGAGCAGGGATGGGGGAATGTGGATCAGGTTTACTAGCACCTGCCAGAGAGGCCATCTGGGGCTCCTCCACCCCAGCCCCCAAGCAGCCCCTCCCCCAGTGCCCTTTGCATTGTCCCCTCCCCCACCCCTGCTGTGGGTTCCCATCATTTCCTGTGTCAGCGCCTGGCCTACCCAGATTGTATCATGTGCTAGATTGGAGTGGGGAAGTGTGTCAAATCAATAAATGAGTTCAATAAATGTCTATAATCAGATCTGGTTTCTGGTTTCTGCTGCCTTGCTGCCCCCCCTCCAATAAGGGAGGGAAGGAAGGAGGTGGAAAGGCAAAGGGCAGTTAGTTGAAGGACGGGTAGGAGGGACTGCCCGCAAGCTGGGAGGTGGGGGAATTTCAGCATGGGAGGTAATGGAGTGTGGTGGGGGAGGGACACCTAATCCCAGCAGGAGTAGGCCGCTGCAAGATAGGCCTCCAAGGGGAGGTAGTCTGGTTTGAGAAGACCCCACCCCCTTCTCTGTCCCTCAAAGGCTCATTGTACTAAAAGTCTAGTAGCCAGACTTCACAGTCTCTCCTCACCACCCCCACCCCCACACACACCCAAGTGCTCACTCCAGCCCTCTGTTGTTGCTCTCGTCCACCCTCAGCCTCTCTGGTGCCTGCAGCCTACTGAAGCCTTTATGCAGATACTAGGAGAAGGAGTCTTTCTAGAAAAAGAAACCACGTTAAAATTCCAATAACGTCATGCTCTTCCCCTGGTAGTTTGTTGCTCTCACTTGGTCTCTTTATTGAGTTAACGATGTTTCTTGAGGAAGTCTGCTCTAGTCTTATAGAATGGTCTGCGGGTGGTTGGTGGCCTAGCTTCATTCGATGATCGTCCAGCTTTGGACTAGAAAAGAAAAAGAAATGTATTAATGTAGAGGCTCTGTAGGCAGGGTCTCCACTGTCTAGGGACAAAGGAAGGAGAAATGAGGTTGGAGTCAGGTAAACATAGACATCAGACTTAGAAGGGACGTGCTCAGGGTGAGCAGAGCACGTACCTTCTGTTGACTTGGTCTACTCGTTTTATGCCACTCTTGGCGGCTCTTGCTGTAAGATTTAAGGAGGATTGCATGGCTGCCAATCTCTTAGCTTCTAGAATTCTAAGCATCTTTATTTGGCTTCTCTCCAGGAAATCACATTGTGTGCGCAGGGACCCTAGACAACAAGAAAAAGCACCAGTGACCCTCTGCCATTCAATGGATCAATCACAGTAACTTGGCCTAAGATAGAAATGATGATAGATAGGAAAAGAGGGCAAGGGAGTGGGGAGAGACTGCCATGTATGCTTCGAGTGGTTTAAACTAGATACCCCCTCTAAACTTTACCTAGACCCTTGTCCCCCTTTTCCTAGGCTCTATGATCCCACACTATGCTAGCCCCACCCCTACATTTATAGTGCCCCATTCTCTGCCAGAGTCTTCCACATCCAGCGCAGGCTGTCTTTAACTCAAAATCCTCCTGATGGAATGTTGGGATTACCAGTGTAAGATAATATGCCCAGCACACAGCTTTGTACACCACTACCTATGTCCTACCTCCCCATCACATGCCTTACCAACTAGTTCAGGTTCTGGATTCTTCAGGAGGGGCACAATAGCTTTGTAGGCATTCTCAATCCTGGTACCTGTAAACATAGCATTATGTTATCTCCAGACCCTGATACATACAAAGTTTCTGCCTTTTTGAAGCCCAAGATTTTAGGATTCTAACACTAAACACTTTCTTCAACTGGCATACTTCTTCCCTCCCCTTTGGCATAAACCTTTATAAACCCTAGGGTGAAGTAGGGTGACATGGTATATATGTACCTAACCTACTGTCATCAAAATAGTGCCCTTTATTTGAGCTGACTAGATATGGTCAATTTGGATCTGGCTGAGGATGCCTTATTTTACTTACTATTCTTGTTTTGGAGTCTTGAGATAGGATCTCATATAGCCCAAGTTCCCTTTGAACTCCTAATGTTCCTGGTTTTGCCTTGTGGGTGTTTTCTTTTGAGACAGTGTCTTACTATGTAGCCCAAGCTGACCTCCAACTCTCAAGCTTCCTTACCTCCATTTCCAAAGAATGCATTTATTTATTTTGAGACAGGGTCTTATGCAACCCAGGCTGTCCTCAAAGTTGCTGTCTAGTTAAAGGATGACCTCGAACTTCTGATCTTCCCGCCTCCACCTCCCAGGTACTAGGATTATAGGCATGCTTCTCCACACCCAATTTTATGCCCTATTGGGCATGGGACCCACAACTTCATGCATGCTAGGCAAGCACTCTGCCAACTGAGCTACATCCAAGCCCTGCTTTATGTTGTTTGTTTGTTTGTTGTTGTTGTTGTGTGTGGTGCTTGTGTTTGGGATGAGATCTTGCTATGAAGCCCAGGCTGCCCTTGAACTCACAATCCTCCTGCCTTAGTCCCTTGAGTGCTGGAATTACAGGAGAAAGCTGCCTTATTTTAAGGACAAGTTTCATAATCTGTTTTGAGGGACTCAGTCTATGGAGAACACTTTCAAGCCTCTACCTTGTGCCCCACGCACCACTTTACAAACGTAGTAGGTATTTCGAACTGTAAGGAATTTGCTGGCATAGTCTCCAGGTGTCTTCAACAAGAATAGTAACTTCAAGGTCCCTGTTTCATCACACAAATCAATGGTGTCTAGAGGAAAGCCACAGTGCAATGGGGTAGGTAAGAACACAGAATATGAGTAAAAAGGTCCAGTGGTCCTATACAGAATGGGTTTGAGGAAGGTTCAGGGATATAAGGATAATCCTTCTTGCTGGGAGGAAAGTTTGGAGGCTAGAGGAAGCTTCTTGCTTCTGACCTTCAATCACTACTCCTCCCCAAGCCACTTACCTGTTTTACGTAATCTCATTTTCTTTTTGATGTAATGCAGCAAGATAAGGACAGTGCAATTGGAATTGACCAGAAACTCCTGATTATCTGAGAAAAGATGGGATGGAGTATGCAGGCCCTTCTCTTGTTCCATCCCCCTCAGTGATCTCAGCTGTCCTCAACCCTCCCACCATGTCCATGCCCAGACTGTTGCTGTGCTGCCTCTCACCTCCATGTTTGATGAAAATGAACATGCTTTCAGGATCTTCTCACTGTCCCTCCTCTGGTGAATCATGCAGAGGGAAGGTGTTCTATAGGCCCTGGGGGCCTGAGGGTGCCCATAGGGACGGGGGAATGAAGGGGCAGATGTTTATCATGAATTATATGAGCCCCAGACTGGGCAGACAGAGAGCTTTTGGCAGTTGGGGATGGTCTATAGGGGTGGGGTCTGGGGCTATAGTTGAAGGATTGTGAGGTCAGAAGTGATGCATACAATAGAAGGTGGAATAAGGCCAAAGAGAGAAGACCCTGGGTGGGATCTACAAAGGAGCATCTAGGAATTGGGACAACATGGCAAAGGTAACTCTAACCTGGCCCCTGAAGTGAGCACAGAAATTTACCAGAGAAAAGTAAGTAGCCAGAACAGTACTCCTTTTTCCTAATTTGTGATACTCTTTTGCTTCTACAGTATGACTGTACCGCTCCTTTTCCCTATCCTCACACTGTTCCTCCCAACTTCATTGTGCTCCATGTTTTCCCTGCTTCCCAACCCCACAACAGACATTCTTGATGATCATTGGTAGAAACTTTATTTCTTGTTGATTCAGGAACAATTGAATGGTAGGTAGAAAAAGGGAGGGAGGATCCTGTAAGAGAGAAGGGCTATTAATGGTGGTACATGCCAATAACCCCAACACTTAGGAGGCTGAGGTGGGAGGATTGCCTGTGAGTTGTAGGCCAACCTGGCCTATATAGGTCCCAGCCACCCTGGCCTATAGGGTAAGACCCTGTCTCCAAAAAAGTGGGAAGGTGCTGGACTGGACTGGGGAGGGCTTGTGCAGGGAAAAGGGGCAAGGGGCATTCTCAAGTAGGGCATATTGAATGGAGGAACAGTTACATGGGGCAAGAAATTGAAAATTAGCCACAGAGAGAGGCAATGGGCATTGGATGCTGATTGGCAAGATGAGTAGGGGAAGTTAGCATCACCTAGGGCTATAGGACTCTGAGGTTCCATCAAAGGATTGAGGCTCAGGCTTCAGGCTTCAGAGAATAACATGGAGGAGGCCAGTAGGGGCTATGCAGGCTGCAAGGTGAACCTCCAGGGCCCTCTCCTAGGGCCCCTCCTTTGGGGGGAATCTCACTGACGTGGTAGAACCGTTCACTGTAGTCTGGCTGCAGACTCTCAGTCAGCCCTTTAGACACACCACTCCAGGCCTAAAGACAGATATCTCCAGGTCAGAGGTCAATTAGGGGCAGGAAGCAAAAGACCCAAGCTCTGGCCCAAAGGAGCTCTCACAACTCTGTAACCATTGTGATTACAGAAGGGCTATCCAGGCTCCAGGGCTCATAATACCACAGTTTCCATCCACATCACACAATGTCTTTTGCTCCGTCTCTTTGCCTAGTCCACCCTCCATTTGGTCAGCCACATCCTGATGATACAGGCCCCCTCCTCCCTCCACGATGCCCTCTCCACAGTCTGTCTTGCTGCCTGGCAGTTAGCAGTTGATAAACTGCAATATGCGTATGGCAGTGTTCTCACCGAAAAGTTCCCCTGGTATTCAGTAACCAGATCCTCTAGATTCTTGATGGTGGGAATTCGAGGCATTGCCCTGAGCAGAAAAAAAGAGGGAGCAGGAACATTAAATGAAAGCTCCTTTGTTACCCTTCATCCAACTGGCCAGCATGGAACCTATAGCTTCCTCTCAACACCCTCATCATAGCCTGTGGATGATCTACCCTGGAGATCCTGAAATAACCCACCACCCCCACCTCATTTTAAGGGCTTCCTGAAATCTCACCGTTCCAGCCAACAATACACAAAGATCAGGGTAATAATCAATCCCATGGAGCCAACAGGGATGAGCACAGCTTCCAGCCCAAACACGGAAGGATTCTCTGTAGAGAAAAGGAAAACGACCCTTGCATTTGTGGCACTCCTAAGACATGGATGCCAGGCACCACACCAAACACACTCCTTATGCTTCCTTTACACACAGCTCCTGAGAGAGAGGAACAATGTTTATCTACATTTTACAGACAAATAAACCAAACGAAAGAGGTCAGCCCAGATCCAAGGTCATCTCTACTATGCAGACTCTATGGAATCCTGTAGCACCCTTTGGCCTCCACTCTCCCATTTTGGCTGCAACCCTTTCTCATCCCTGCAAAGAAAACCCTGTTTCATAGTGATTGAGGTTAAACAGTGAGAGGTAGTAGAGGCTTAGGGATAGAGAGATAAAGCAAACAATAGTGGTAGCATG
The DNA here is from genome assembly GCA_907164525.1 of Lophiomys imhausi. NCBI lineage: Eukaryota > Metazoa > Chordata > Mammalia > Rodentia > Muridae > Lophiomys > Lophiomys imhausi. The sequence goes on from CAJQZJ010000217.1 coordinate 599,738, forward strand.
TTACAAAGGTTGGGGTACTGGGTTAATGATTTAGAGGTCATGTATTTGGGCCATTTTACCCTTTGCAGTATGGCTCCCCCAGTGGACTGGTTGGCTCCATTTACTCCAGTTTTGAGCATTTCCACAGATTGGGTTAAAGCGGCTCCGAACCCGGAATGTGTACAGTTTCTGCCCATCCACACTAGGCAGGGAGAATCTAGGTTCATGATCCACTGTTTGTTTCTGGGGAGGAGGGTGAAGGAAAGATGCTTATCTATAAAGGAAGAAAGAATGGGAACATTCCGGCCTATACCTCAGTGTCATTTTCTGATTCTTCTAATTTCTTGTTCTTTCCAGTTCCAGTAAAACAAAACAAGAAACTGATTCTGGTCCCTCCTAGTTCTACTTTGCTTCTCTCCTGACTAATCACAGCACACTGCTCCCTTCTCTAACTTGACTCAGAAGTGGATCTCCTCTCCAGATCCATTCCCTGGCTTCCTTTATGTATCAGTAAGAGGATGGGTGGGAGAGCCAGAGTGAAAGCTCACTCACTGGTAATGATAGAAAAAACAATGAAAGTATGGACAGAAGAGCTGGGAGGCAGAGAACTGGGACTTAGTATTAGGTTTTTCTGTCTGGCTAGTTGAATCCTTTCTCTTCTTGCTTGGCCTTAGCTACTGCATCCACAATGCCAAGTCACTCACCGTCCAGCTTCGATCTCGATTGCTCCGGTACTGCACCTCGTATTGTAAACAGCGTTCCATGTATCTGTTTTTCCAGCTCAGCTCTATCTGGGATTCACTCAGGTTGTAAAGTGTTAGATTCTCTGGAGCCCATGGGATCACTGGAGATATGTGTGTGTGTGGTCATTGCCCTGGCCTAGACAAGTCAGGATCTTGGTGGTAATTCCCCTTATCCCTCCTCCCATCCCTGTCACAAGCCCCTATCTTCTCCTTTCTGCCCATGACCAACAATGAGAAAAGAACAGACTGTAAACTCCAGTGCCCTTAAGCTCCCTGGCCTCTTGGCCACTTCTTTTCCGATTACCAAGATTCTGCAGGCTTAGCTTCTGTTCAGCCCGTCTTTGGGGCTTCTGGGGGTCCTGGAGTTGAAGGATAAATGTGTAGTATAGCTGGATATCCTTTTTTTGTATCTGACAGCCAGAAGTAATCTCTTCTGAGAACAGATAGTGACTGCACTCCTGGAATTTATTATCATTTCTCTGGTACCTAGAGAAGGGTTACAAGAAAGAAGAATGATGAGGCAAACATGGGTACTACATATGCCCATAGCCTAGCCTAGCCTCATCTGGTCTGAACTGACAATTTATCCCATGAAAAACTAGTAGGGTGCCTGAGAAGCTGGCTACCCTCTTTTTTAGTCCCCACGAAGTCTGTCTCAGCTAGCCCACCTTCTCTTCCTTCCTGTGCCATCCCCTCCCCCTTTTCATACTTATAATGCAGAGTCAGGTTGGTTGGCTGGGCCTCAGAACTGCTATTCCAAGTGCAAATCATATACTCGACATTGAACACAATGCATTGAACCTCTGGGAGGGGCAGAGTAGGAACACTGAGGTGTCCAAGGTCCATAGAAGTCAGGAAGAAATCTAAGTTTGGGAAGGAAATGAAGTAGTGAAGTAGAAGAAATCTTGGTCAGAAGAAGCTGTAGTGAGACAGAGTCCTTCCCCTTCCCCTCCCATTATAGTGGCTACTAGCAGGCTCCTGATTTCTTCTATACAGCCCTTTCCCCATAGCCTTCCTCTCAACAACCCCCCTCTGGTCCTAGATTTCCTACCAGCTTTGGTGTCTTCATTCGCACTAGGCATGAGGAACTTGGAGCTCCACCCCACCCCCAGCAGAAGCAGCTGAAAGAGTAAGAAGGATCGGGATGGCAATAATGGCTTCAACATGGCGCTTGCTCTTCTTTCTCTGGGTGTAGTCTGTCTCAGAACCTGAACCACTCTCCGACAACCCCTCCCCACCCATACATTTCCTTTTGTCGTAGCTTCCGGTGGAAAGAACCTTAGAAACCACGCTGGAGAGGGAGGGGGTTAGCAAACGGGTTCAGAGACATAGGCTAAGTCCCCTGGGAAATTGGGTTCTGCTCTAAGGTGATGTTATGTCGAGATTAATCCTTGATCAACAACAGTGTCACAGAGTCAAGAATCTTCAGGCCACCTAGGTCCAGGAAGGCTCTGCTGAACACCCACCCCCACCATCAGTCACTCCCAACCACCTTTTCCCTCTAGGCTATCTTAAACCTCTGTCAAAGTTGTGCGGTCTTAGGAGGATGGAAAATACTGACTTGATTCATGTGAGCGTGTGTGTGTGTGTGTGTGTGTGTGTGTGTGTGTGTGTGTGTGTGTG
>CAJQZJ010000217.1:602092-625040 GCA_907164525.1 Lophiomys imhausi
TGTGTGTGTGTGTGTGTGTGTGTGTGTGTGTGTGTGTGTGTGTGTGTCTTTCCTCTAACCTAATCTGAACTAGAATAGCCACCCCTAGCTGCTGCCTGAGTTTGGACCCCATTGACGCTGGTGAGAGCTAGCTTCTAAAATGGAAGAACAGTACTAATTTCTGGCTCCTTATCTCCCTGCAAATCTGCTTCTCTTTCTGTCTCCCTTGTCCTGCTTAATGGCATCATCACCTACCAGACTTGAAACCTCAGGATCCTCTTCACATTCTCCTTCTCTCTTACACTGAGAATCCAGTCAGCTCTGTTTCTGTGGTATTTCTCCCAGCAGTTTCCTCCTTTATGTTACCACAGCCACTGTGCCAAATCAGCCTTTCATGACCTCTAGTCATGATTATTCCTGTAACCTACAAATCGGTCCCCTCTCTAAAGGGCCTCTGCTCTCCAGCCCATTCTTCATTCTGTGGCTAGATTTACCTTCCCTCAGAGCACAGGGTTGATTGGAGAAGCCATTTACTGAAATTGTTTATCCAGCCAACATTTATTGAGTCTTTAATATGTGCTAGGTACAGGGTTTATGTTCTGAGAACATAAGACAAATAAGACATCATCATTTTAGAAGCTCAGAGATAAGTGGGGGATATATAAATAATACAATGTAATGAGTTCTACAGCATAGATGTGGAGAGTCTCCAAAACAATTATACAAAGGTGGGAACTAGCCAGCTGCTCTTCTCCTCTGCCTGATTTGCTACTCCATTTTCTCTCTGGTAAAATTACACTCATTTTTTCAGGTTCTGCTTTAAAAGCACCTTTTCAGTAAAGTGCCCTTGAACTATCCTCTTTCCATCTTGGTCAATTTAGTTGCTTTCTCTTTTTCTGGGAAAGGTGGTGGTGAGGTTGAGACAGGGTCTCATGTAACTCAGCCTGGCCCCAGACTTGGTGTGCAATGAGTCTGGCCTTGAACTCCTGGTCCCTCTGTTTCTATCTCCTAAAGTGATGGAATTGCAGGAAAGTGCCAGCTTGCTTGGTTTTAGATCCTTACCTTAATCATAACCTCTAAAACCCTTTTGTCAAAGAAAACCACAAATTCAGAATATCTTTTTGGAGGACCATCATTTGACCTCCTGCACAGGGGTTATTCACTTTAAAAGTCTTCAAAAGTGCGGGGCGGTGGTGGCTCATGCCTTTAATCCCAGCACTTGGGAGGCAGAGGCAGGCGGATCTTTGCGAGTTTGAGGCCAACCTGGTCCACAAAGTGAGTCCAAGACAGCCAGGGCTACACAAAGAAACCCTGTCTCGAAAAACAAAACAAAACAAAAAAAAGTCTTCAAAAGCTATCCATACCCTTTAGGATTAAGATCAAGTTCCATTCATCTATATTAGCCACACTGTATACATGTTTGCTTATTCTTTGGCTGATTTAGCCACTGCCAAATCATAACCTAGAGAAGGTTAAAATATCCCCTGTTAGAATGGCCAAAATCTGCCCGGCATGGTGGTACACACAGCACTCAGGGAGGCAGAGGCAGGCAGATCTCTGTGAATTCAAGGCCAGCCTGGTCTACAAAGTAAGTCCAGAGATAGTCAAGGATACACAGAGAACCCTGTCTTGAAAAACCTAAAAAAAAAAAAGGCCAAAATCTAGAATACTGACACCACCTAACTTGAATTGCTGGGGAATCTATGGGAAGCAATAAGAACTCTCATTCAGTGCTGGTGTGAATGGAGAACTCTAGATTAATTCCCCATGCATAGCTTTGGTTTAGTTTGGTTTGGTTTTTTGAGACAGGTCTGTGGAGGTCTGGGTGTCCTGGAACTTGGCTTGTAGATCAGGCTGGCCTCCAACTCAGAGATCTGCCTGCCTTTGCTTTCCCCGAATGCTGGGACTAAAGGCATGTGCTACTATGCCTGGCTGCATTTTTTTAAGCTCTCTGTATTTTTAGGTGATGATGATATATCAATGTAGAATATAAATTCATCAATTATAACAAAATGTACCACTCTAGGGTGAGATGAGGAGAGTCAGAGGGCATGAATTGGAGCAGTTTCAGATTCACAGCAATATTAAGCAGAAAGAACTAACTCTACCTTTCTGTGAACCTGAAATTGCTTCAATTTTTTTTCATATAAAGTCTCAAATTTACTGTGTAGCTGAAGATGATCTAGAATCCTGATCTTTCCCCTCCAATCTCAAGTGTTGGGATTACAGGCATCTACCACTATACTCAGCTGTTATTTCTGTTTTTGCAGGCCTTCAGAGTTCAATCAAAAGTCACCACAACCAGTATATTTTCCTCTACCCAATCAGATTATATTTTTGAGGCTGTCCTTTGCATTTCTTCTCCTCCAGTAGCACTACTACTAAGGAATCAGACTTGTGGGCTGTTATCAGTATTTTCACTATTTTATTTTTGTCCACTTGTCTTTGTTACTTTCCTTGAAATAATTACACTACGTAGCCTAAACTGCCTTTCTTGGCCTCCCAAGCACTGGGATTTGAGGCTTGATCTCCACAGGGGGTTTTGGCATTTTGTTTTTATTTTTACTTATTTATTTGTTTGTTTGGTATTTGCTTTTTTTTTTCTTTTAAAGATTTATTTATTATGTATACAGTGTTCTGTCTGCAGGTATATCTACAGGCCAGAAGAGGGCACCAGATTTCATTATGGATGGTTGTGAGCCACCATGTGGTTGCTGGGAATTGAACTCATGACCTCTGGAAGAGCAGCCAGTGCTCTTAACCGCTGAGCCATCTCTCCAGCCCGGTATTTGCTTTTTTAAGACAGGGTCTCTCTATGTAGTGCTGATTGTCTCCAAACTCTCTATGGGCCTCAAACTCAGAGATCAGTGTACCTTTTCCTCCAGAGTGCTAGGATTACAGTCATTGCACCACCATGACCAGATATTTATTTTATATGCATGTGTGTATATGCGTGTGGTCAAGTAAGTTCCTTCCACAATATGGGCCCTGAGGATTGAACTCAGGCTGTCAGACTTGGTGGCAAGCACCTTTACTTGCTGAGCCATTTTGCTGCCCCTGATTTTAGTACTCTTTTTTTTTTTTTAAAGATTTATTTTATTTATTTTATGCATGTGTGCTCTATCTGCATGTACACCTGCATTACAGAAGAGGGCACCAGATCACATTGTGGATGGTTGTGAGCCACCATGTGGTTGCTGGGAATTGAACTCAGGACCTTTGGAAGAGCACTAGGCAGTGCTCTTAACTGCTGAGCCATCTCTCCAGCCCTGATTTTAGTACTCTTATTATGGCACTTTAGCTGTCTTTTTTCTAAAAAATAATACCATAATAGAAAGAATATAGGCTATATGATATTGGGCAAACAAATTATCACCCGTTGAAAATCAGCTTCCTTAAACTGGGCATGGTGGTGCACACCTTTAATCCAGCACTTGGGAGGCAGAGGGAGGCGGATCTTTGTGAGTTCCAGGACAGCCAAGGCTACACAGAGAAAACCTGTCTCAAAAAACAAACAAACAAAATCAAAATCAAAAACAAAGGAAAAAAAGGAAATCAGCTTCTTTAAGCCAGGTGTGGTGATGCAGGTCTTTAATCCCTGCACTCGAGAGGCAGAGGTAAGAGAATTTATGACTCTATGTGGTCTGCATAGCAAGCTTTAGGAGCTCTAGGACAGGAAGGACTACACAAAGAGACTCTGTCTCAAACAAAGAAAATCAGCTTCCTCATCCAGAAAATGGAGGCAGTAATAATCCCTACATCATGGGTACTGTGTATTAAAGCAGATAATGTCTAAAGCATGTGACGCAGTGGGTGTCTCTTTTTTTTTTTTTTTTTTGTTTTTTTCAAGACAGGGTTTCTCTGAATATCTCTGGCTGTCCTGGACTCGCTTTGTAGACCAGGCGGGCCTCGAACTCACAAAGATCCGCCTGCCTCTGCCTCCCAAGTGCTGGGATTAAAGGCGTGCGCCACCACCGCCCGGCAGGGTGTCTCTTACTATAGCAAAGGTTCTTTTTGTTTATTTATTTTTTTCAAGACAGGGTTTCTCTGTGTAACAGAGCCCTGGCCGTCCTGGACTCACTTTGTAGACCAGGCTGGCCTCAGACCCACAGAGATCCACCTGCCTCTGCCTCCCAAGTGCTGGATTAAAGGCGTGCGCCACCACCGCCTGGCGAAATAAAATGTTTTTAGAAGTATTTATTTTACCTTTATGTGTATGTTTGCTTGCATGTATCTGGGTACCTGTGGAGGTGAGAAGAGGGCATTCTATCCTCTGGAACTGAAGTTCTTGATGGTGTAAGCAAGCATGAGGTGCTGGGAGTCCAAAAAGTGCTCTAAGCACTGAGCCGGCTCTCCAGCCTCGGGTTTATTCATTTTTCACTTTTTTGTTTGTTTGCTTATTTAATTTTTGGGGTTTTTTTTTGGGGGGGGTTTCAAGACAAGGTTTCTCTGTATAACAGCCCCGGCTGTCCTGGACTCTATTTGTAGATCAGGCTGGCCTTGAACTCACAGAGATCCGCCTGCCTCTGCCTCCCGAGTGCTGGGATTAAAGGCGTGTGCCACCACGCCCGGCTTTATTTATATTTTTGACACAGGGTTTTTCTGTGTAACAGAGCACTGGCTGTCCTGGACTCACTTTGTAGACCAGGCTGGCCTCAAACTCAACAGAGGTCCACCCGTCTCTACCTCCCGATTGCTGGGATTAAAGGCATCTGCCACCATTGCCCAGCTAATTTTTATTTTATTTCTATAAGTATTTTGCCTGCATATAAATCTACGCACCGCATATTGTACCTTGTGCCAGAGGAATCCAGAAGAAAGCAACAGAACCTCAGTAGCTAAAGTTACAGACTATTGTTAATCATCATATGGGTGCTGGGAATTGACCCTTGGTCTTCTGGAAGAACAGGGAGTGCTCCTAATTCCGGAACCATCTCTGCAACTCCTCTTTTGTAATTATTTATTTATTGAGACAGGGTCTCACTGTGTAGTCCTGGCTGTTCTGGGACTCACAGAGATTGCCTGCTTCTGTCTCAGGAGTACTGGGGTTAGTGGCTTTTGCCACCAAGCCCAACAAAGATTCTTTTTTACATTTATTTGTTTGTTGTATTGTGTACATGGAGGTCAGAGGACAATTTGCAAGAGTCAGTTCTCTGCTTTCATCATGTGAAACCTGAGGATTCTATTCTGGTAATCAGGTGCAGTGACAAACATCTTCTGCCTTCTGGCTGGCCCTGCTGTAGCAAAGGTTAACTGAGTTCATGGATAACTGTGAATACATAGGTGCAATGCTTTATGATATAAAATATATGATACCTTGTATAAATACTGTTCTGTGAAGAAGAGCCAAGTTTCCTCCTCCTCCTGTTTCCTTTTGATAGAGCCTGGAAGCTTTAGGAGGCAGTTGGCTCTCTGGGCTTTCTGTGAGTTCAAGGCCAGCTTGGGGCTATAGAGAGAGTTCCAGGACACCGGTGGCTACACAGTGGCATGACCTGTCTCAAAAAAGAGGGATGTGTGTATCTCAGTATGTAGTTTGGGTTGGAAGTGAACTTGCTATCCTCCTCTATTGAGTTGTGGGAATTACAGGTGTGTCACACACAGGCTAGGTTTCAATGTCTTTTTGAGACCAGGTGTCACTATGTTGCTCTGGGAGGCCTGCTTACCCTACCACATCTGTCTCTGTTGGCATTTTTTTTTGATTGGTTGGTTGGGTCAGTTGGTTTGGTTTTTTTGAGATAGGGTCTCTCTATGTAGCTCTGCTGGAGCTCACTATGTAGACCAAGCTGGCCTCAAATTCACAAAGATTCTGCTTCTGCTGGGATTAAAGTTATGTGACATCAACCTGGTTATATTTTGTTGTTGTTGTTGTTTGTTTGTTGAGACAGGGTCTCAATATGTAGTCTTGGCTGTCCTGGAAGTCACTATGTAAACCAGGCTGGCCTCAAAGTCTCAGAGATCTGCTGTCTTCTGCTGGAAGTAAAGGTGTGCATCACCAAGCTAAGGATTAACAAGCAACAACAACAAAATAAAACAATTAGGAAGTTTTCCTGCAGAGGGGCTGTAACCACCTGGAGAGATTAGAAGCAAGCACTTCAGTTTTATAGGTTCTTTCTTTCTTTCTTTCTTTCTTTCTTTCTTCCTTCCTTCCTTCCTTCCTTCCTTCCTTCCTTCCTTCTTTCTTTCTTTCTTTCTTGTGAGACAGAATCATTTGTATCTCAGCCCCTAGGTGTTTTTTTGTTGTTGTTGTTTTGTTTTGTTTTGTTTTTGAGACACGGTTTCTCTGTGTTGCTCTGGCTGTCCTGGAACTTGTTCTGTAGACCAGGTCTTCCTCTCCCTCCCAAGTGCTGAGATTAAAGGCGCCACCACAGCTTGACCATAGGTCGTTTTTTAAACAATAGTACTTCCTAATCTTTACAACTGTTCTTTGAAGGAAGTATTAGCATACCCATTATCCAGACGGGGAAACTAGGAAAGTGAGTGATTAGTAAAAGATGCAATTATTAACCAAACTAAACATTCCTGAGCACTTATTTTAGGCCAAGAACTGAGGGAAAGGGGTTCAAGCTATAGCTCAGCACCTCAGCTGTCTCCCCCACTTCAGCTCTGCGCCTCCAGCACTGGCCACGCGGGTGGATTTTCATTTTAGTAGGTGAAATTGACTTTCCCTCTTAGGGCCCAAAGATCCCAGGCTGTGGAGCTCCGCCCCGCGCTGGCGAGGCCCCGCCTCCTCTGCAGTCAGTATTGTCCGACGGTACCCAGCGTCCCTCGGCAGTTTCCGGCAGTAATCGAGAGTTTCTAACGTGCCCCGCCTCTGCCACCCCCCATCCCTCGGCCTCGGTCCTCTCAACCACCGCCCGGCTTGCTGTCCCTGCGCGCTCCCTCCTGTCCTCAGCCCTCCGCCCCTCCCCTCCCCACCTCGCCTGGCCCTGCAGGCGCCTCAGGCGCTACGGGCTGGGCAAGATGGCGGCTTTCGGGATCTTGAGCTACGAACACCGACCCCTGAAGAGACTGCGGCTGGGGCCTCCCGATGTGTACCCTCAAGATCCCAAACAGAAAGAGGTGCGTTCACAAATCCCGGTTCCCGCGGGGTCTGGGCAGGTGATTAGTACAAGAAGAGACACTGACAGTTCAGGGAAAGGGGGGGCGGGGCGATTAGGTGAGAGAAAAAGTCCCGAAAGGGGGAAGAGTAGAGTGGACTGGTACCAGAGAGTGACGTCTGCCAGCAGTTCCGATTGCTGTTCAGGAGCCACGCCAGAGGTGCCCCCCCACCACACTCATGCGGGCACTCACACACAAACCTCAGAAAGTTGTTAGGGCCAGCTTGGTGAGGTGCCTTCAAGGAAAGAGTGATGTTGAGAACGCTCTGGAGGATGTGGGAATTTCATTGACTGTGGGGGTGAGGGTGGGGTCCAAATGAATGTAAGGGCTGGTCTTTAAATAACAACCTCTTCTACTCAGAATCCTCTTCCTCCCTTTCTCCCTTGTTACCTTTCCCTCTGCCCTCTCTTACAACCTCTGCTATAAGGCGAATGAGGGCTGAGGTAAAATGCTGTTTTTCTGCCTCAGGATGAACTGACAGCTTTGAATGTAAAACAAGGTTTCAATAACCAGCCTGCTGTCTCTGGGGATGAACATGGCAGTGCCAAGAACGTCAACTTCAATCCTGCCAAGGTGAGACAACCCTGCCAGGCTGAAGGAAAAGACTGGAAGACTGAGAAGGAGCAAAGGCTGTGGGTTGGGAAAACCCACTGCAGTTCATAACCCAGTGCTACCACATTGGCATTTTCACATGAAAAACTGGACCACCTGTCTGCCCCTTCTTGTCGCCCTGAGCTATAGCTTTTTTTCCCCTTTAGATCAGTTCCAACTTCAGCAGTATTATTGCAGAGAAGTTACGCTGTAATACTCTCTCTGACACTGGTCGAAGGAAATCCCTAATGAACCAGAAGGACAACTTCTGGCTAGTGACTGCAAGATCTCAGAGTGCTATTAACACCTGGTTCACTGACCTGGCTGGCACAAAACCACTCACACACCTAGCCAAAAAGGTGAGGTACCTTTTCCTGTTCTTTAGGTCAACGTGAGGAATGTGTCAGGTACCTACCTATATTCTGAGATTAAGCTACATGGTGTCAGCTCCTGGGATAATAGGGACCTTTCTGTCTGTGATGTCCATCCAGGTCCCCATTTTCAGTAAGAAGGAGGAAGTGTTTGGGTACTTAGCCAAATACACAGTGCCTGTTATGCGGGCTGCCTGGCTCATTAAGATGACCTGTGCCTACTATGCAGCAATGTCTGAGACAAAGGTTAAGAAGAAAAATACTGCTGACCCCTTCACGGGTAAGTAACTGTATACCTGGTGTACCAATGATGGCTTCAAGGAGTGCTAGAACCTTACAATTAATTCTTCTTCCTAGTCTGTATTCCTTGCTTCTGCATGAATCTTGCATTTCCTCAGTTGATAAACATGGAGTAATTTGATTATCTGATGTATTCAGGTTCTGGGCTATAAAAATGACCAACATAGGGGCTGGAGAGATGGCTCAGCAGTTAAGAGCACTGACTGTTCTTCCAAAGGACCTCGGGTTCAAATCCCAGCACCTATATGGCAGTTCGAAATTGTCTGTAATGACCAGGCGTGGTGGTGCACACCTTTAATCCCAGCACTCGGGAGGCAAGAGCACTGACTGTTCTTCCAAAGGACCTCGGGTTCAAATCCCAGCACCTATATGGCAGTTCGAAATTGTAATGACCAGGCGTGGTGGTGCACACCTTTAATCCCAGCACTCGGGAGGCAGAGGCAGGCGAATCTCTGTGAGTTCAAGGCTAGCCTGGTTTACAGAGTGAGTTCCAGGATGGCCAGGGATACACAGAGAAACCCTGTCTCAAAAAACAAAATAAAACAAACAAAGATGACCAGCATATAATCTTTGTTCTTTGGATCTTAGTGAAGATGCTAAGGCATATGTAGCATAATTAGAGAACGTGGTAAATGCTAAAAGAGTAGACAGAATGCTCTTTGAGACTTCAGAGGACATAATGATTATACTGGCTTTAAGGAGGTTGCATTTGGCAGGGCATGGTGGCACACGCCTTTAATCCCAGCATTCAGGAGGCAGAGGCAGGCAGATCTCTGCAAGTTCAAGGCCAGCCTGGTCTACAAAGTGAGTCCCGGACAGCCAGGGCTGCACAGAGATACCCTGACTCAAAAACAAAACAAAACAAACAAACAAAAAGAGGTGGTATTTCTCTATGGGCAAAGAGGCTGAATAGAGCTCAGAACTGTGATGATTGTGGGTAGATATAGAGTATTCCAAGCCTACGAATAGTATCAAATAGCTCCCTTTCCATATTTTCTTTAGAATGGACTCAAATCATCACAAAGTACTTATGGGAACAACTACAGAAGATGGCTGAATACTATCGGCCAGGGCCTGCAGGAAGTGGAGGCTGTGGTTCTGCTATAGGACCCTTGCCCCATGATGTTGAGGTGGCAATCAGACAGTGGGAGTACAATGAGAAGCTCGCCATGTTTATGTTTCAGGTAGGAGCAAGGACACATTATACATGGCATTAAGTAGCCCCTTATCCTGTGCTGTCCATATAGAATGGAATTTGCCTTTTACCTTGCCCCTGCTGTGGCTCTCTTCATCCTTCCATTTACTTTATCTGCCTTACCTCTAATAGTTCCCTGCTATCCATAGGATGGAATGCTGGACAGACACGAGTTCCTGACTTGGGTGCTTGAGTGTTTTGAGAAAATACGCCCAGGAGAGGATGAATTGCTTAAATTGCTGCTTCCCCTACTGCTTCGAGTAAGACCTAGACCTAAGGAGGGAGTGTTTAGAGGGATCTGAGTAAGAATTAGATGTCAGAGCAGTGTCTTTTGGAGAAAACTAGGGGCTCTGTTGGTCATGTCTTCACAGTACTCAGGGGAATTTGTTCAGTCAGCCTATCTGTCCCGCCGCCTTGCCTACTTCTGTACCCGGAGATTGGCTCTGCAGCTGGATGGCATCAGCAGCCACTCATCTCATGTTATATCTGCTCAGTCAACAAGCTCTCTGCCCACTACCCCTGCACCTCAACCCCCAACTAGCAGTACACCCTCAACTCCCTTTAGTGACCTGCTTATGTGCCCTCAGCACCGGCCCCTGGTTTTTGGCCTCAGCTGTATCCTTCAGGTACGTACTAAAGGGCCCAAGAAAGTATAAAGAACTGACTGCTCATCCTGGAAAATGGGGGTAAGTCCAACTCAGAGGTGGGAGCAGGAACTGAGTACCTGTTCAAGGATTAGTGTTTCTTTGTAGTAGAATATTTGCTTTTAGAAGTTTTGGACATTCTCTTCCAGGACTAAGTTGTAGGCCCAAAGCTTTTCACCAAAGTACATGAGAATAGTGTGTGCCTGTAGTCCCAGAACTTGCAAAGAAGCAGGAGGATTGTGAGTTCAAAGTCAGCTTAAGCTACATAGCCAAATGAAACCTTGTCTCAAAATACTATTTAAAAAAGAGAAAGGAGGCCGGGCAATGATGGTGCACGCCTTTAATCCCAGCACTTGGGAGGCAGGCAGGAGGATCTCTGTGAGTTTGAGGCCAGCCTGGTCTACAGAGTGAGTTCCAGGACAGCTAGAGCTACACAGAGAAACCCTGTCTCGAAAAACCAAAAAGAGAGGGGGGGGGGAAGATAAGGAGGAGGGGTTCAGGAATGATACTTGCCCCAAGGACTCAGTCATAGTAAACCTAATTCAGATATAAAAACTAAGGGGGTGGTCTTAAGTGGGGATTCTAGGGAGGTAGCTGTGATAACCAGGATTGATTTATCTATTTGTCTGGTAGACCATCCTCCTATGCTGTCCTAGTGCTCTAGTTTGGCACTACTCATTGACTGATAGCCGAATTAAGACTGGCTCACCACTTGACCACCTGCCTATTGCTCCTTCCAACTTGCCTATGCCAGAGGGCAACAGTGCCTTCACTCAGCAGGTAAGTTTAAAAGATACACTGGTACTTCAGAGTTGGGATGTGTTTTGTTTTTCTTTTGTTTTTGAGACAGAATCTTGCTGAGTAGCCTTTGCTGGCCTGAAAGTTGCTATGTAGATGAGACAGGCCTCAAACTTAATGGTGATCCTTCTGCCTCTGCCTTCCAAGTGCTAGATAACAGGCGTGTACTACCATGCCAAGTTTTTGGCTACTCTTTTAGCTTTTTATGTATCTGGGTGTTTCTTTGAGGGTTTTTTAAAAATTGCAGGTCCGTGCAAAATTACGAGAGATTGAACAACAGATCAAGGAGCGAGGACAAGCAGTTGAGGTTCGATGGTCTTTTGATAAGTGCCAGGAAGCTACTGCAGGTGGGTGCCTGAGGACAGAAGCTAAGAAAGGATGAGTGATGGTTCATAAATATCTGAGAATCTGAATGCATTGATCCTCTAGTTAAGTCCCCTTTACTGTTTATCCTCAGGTTTCACCATTGGACGGGTGCTGCATACTTTAGAAGTGCTGGACAGTCATAGTTTTGAGCGCTCTGACTTTAGTAACTCTCTTGACTCCCTTTGTAATCGAATCTTTGGATTCGGGCCTAGTAAGGATGGTCATGAGGTGAGTAAGAAGAGAAACAGAAAGAGCAAAAACATTGCAGGAGAAGCAGTATGTATAAGGCGAAGGTATAGTAGGCCATTGAAAGCAGGAGATTCCCGAAAAGATTTCTTCCTGGTTCCTGGGCCCGGGATGTTTTTAGCTGGGGCCTCATCTTGAAGAAAAAGGAACCCAGTTCTTTTGTCCCCAGCCTTCCCTTAACTTATCTTTGTCAAATCCTTTGATTACAGATCTCCTCTGATGATGATGCTGTGGTATCATTATTATGTGAATGGGCCGTTAGCTGTAAGCGCTCTGGTCGGCATCGTGCTATGGTAGTAGCCAAGCTCCTGGAGAAGAGACAAGCCGAAATTGAGGCTGAGGTTAGAGGCAAAGAAAACGGAATGAGTTGCCCAATGGAAAGAATCTAACTGGATTTGTTGGACATCTTGTAGTGATTGAGATAGTAGTGAGATTGGGACTGGACCTGAGGAATTAGAGAGAAACAACAGATAAAGAGCTCTTATCTTAGCACCTACCTGTAATTACAGCACTTGCAAGGCAGATACAGGAGGATCAGGGTTACAAAAACAACCAGGACCTGGTAGAGAGACAGTCTGAAAAGTTAAAAAGCCGGTATAGTGGGACACACCTTTAACCCCAGCAGCCAGGAACTTGAGACAAACAGATCTCTGTGAGTTTGAGGGCAGCCCCCTCACCTATCAAGTTCTAGAACAGCTAAGGCTACATAGAGAAACTCTGTCTCAAGAAAAAGTTTATAGCAAATGCTGGGAATGGTGGTGCATGACTTTAATCCCAGTACTCATTTTGGAGGCAATGGCAGGCTGATCTTGATGAGATTGAAACTAGCTGTGGTCTCTATAGTGACTTCCAGGCAAGCCAGAGCTACATAGTTAGATCTTGCCTCACAAAACCAAAATAAACAAGTGGTAAACGTACAGGGAATGCTAAGGACATAAGGCACAGATAGAAAGGAGCTGATGGATGAACTGGCTAGAGAAGACATCAATGCTGTAGTGGGGAGGTGGCCAAGGAAATGTATGGGATGGAGGCAAGACAGGTGATACTTCCAAGGTTATATATTGAACAGTGAAGAAAGGGAAAATCACTCCTCAGTTTGTTCTCTCATCTTACAGCGTTGTGGAGAATCTGAAACAGCTGATGAGAAGGGTTCCGTCGCCTCTGGTTCCCTTTCTGCTCCTAGTGCACCCATCTTCCAGGATGTCCTCTTGCAGTTTCTGGATACACAGGCTCCCATGCTGAGTATGGACACCTATAACCTTCTAGTTGCTTTGTCTAGATTCAGTTACAAGCTGTGTCATCAGAAAACATAAAGAAGGGCCTTCTGGTCTATATTCCTGTCTTGGGCTCTGTGCAGAATTACTTTTAGGCATAATTCTATTCCTTGATGGCCTCACAATTTTCATAAAATAGAGAAATGCAGAGAATAAGCACAGGAACATGAGAGCAAAGCATTTTTACTATATGCACAGCAGTAAAGATGCTTTGATCATTCTGAGGTGGTGGTGGACAGCATTAAGTGGTGTAGCCAACCATCCTTTTGTTTTAAAATCTTTTTTTTTTGGTTTTTCAAGACAGGGTTTCTCTGTGTATCCTGTAGACCAGGTTGGCCTTGAACTCACAGCGATCCACCTGCCTCTGCCTCCTGAGATTAAAGGCATGTGCCACCATGCCCGGCCATTTCAGACAGCTGTGAACTGCCATATGGTGCTGGGATTTGAACCCAGGTACTTTGAAAGAACAGCCAGTGCTCTTAACTGCTGAGCCATCTCTCCAGCCCCTCTTTTAAAATCTTGTATGAGTATTTATCCTGTGTGTATGCCTATGCACCATGTGCACGTCTGATACCTGCAGAGGCCAGTGGAGGGCTTCAGAGCACCTGGAACTGGAGTTTATAGACAATTGTTGGTGCTGTGAGTACCATGTGGGTGCTGGGAATCAAACCCAAGACCCTCTGGAAGAACAGCCAGTGAATGCTCTTAACTGCTGAGCCATTTTTCCAGGCTCACTAACCATACTTTATATTTCTAGACAGTTTCTGGATTTTTTTGTTGTTGTTCCTATTATTGCCATGGGGATGTTTCTCTGCAGTATTCTAAGAGCACCATTACTGACATGTGTTCCTCTCTCTCTTTGTCTCATTTTGTGTTCTGCTAACTCATCTTTTCTCATTCCCTCTTTTTAGCTGATCCCCGCAGTGAGAGTGAGCGAGTGGAATTCTTTAACTTAGTACTGCTGTTCTGTGAACTGATCCGACACGATGTTTTCTCCCACAACATGTACACCTGCACTCTCATCTCTCGGGGAGATCTAGCATTTGGAACCCCTGGTCCTCGGCCTCCTTCTCCCTTTGATGATCCTGCAGATGACCCAGAGCGCAAGGAGGCTGAAGGCAGCAGCAGTAGCAAGCTGGAGGTGTGTGGCCTTTTCCTTGCTCTTAATTATTACTTTTGACACTTCTGTTTTACAGCTTCTAGAAGCCTCTGAGAGTCTCTTTTACCAGAGAATGGTAGTATTTTCTCAGCACTTCATGGTTTATAAAATAATATCATGTAAGTCTTTCACTTGGTCTTCACGAAAGGTCTGTGAGGTACTCTTGCCTTCCATTTAAAGCTGATGGAAACTGAGGCTTTACTTACTGGTTAAGTAACTGCTCAAGGTGTGAATCCAGAACCATGGGCTTTCCTCATGCATCCTGATCCAATTCTTCATGAACTTTCCTGGACTGTGAGGAACCACCTCCTGAGACTAAGGAAGCTCTTGCTTTGTTGTGTGCCTTCAGGATCCAGGGCTCTCTGAATCTATCGACATCGACCCTACTTCCAGTGTGCTTTTTGAGGACATGGAAAAGCCTGATTTCTCAGTAAGATCCTGAGCATGGAAGAATCCAGTGCCTTGGGTCTCCCCTTATGCTACTTTTAGAATTTTTTTATGCTTCCTGCTTCTTCTGAATGTTCTGCCCTTTCACCTTCTTAGTTGTTCTCCCCTACTATGCCTTGTGAGGGGAAGGGGAGTCCATCCCCCGAGAAACCAGATGTCGAAAAAGAAGTGAAACCCCCACCCAAAGAGAAGATCGAGGGGACACTTGGGGTACTTTATGACCAGCCACGACATGTGCAGTATGCCACACACTTTCCAATCCCACAGGTACTGTTCTCCAACATTTGTGATGGTCTCTTTTGAGCCCAGATTTCCATCTAAGGAATTTGCTGAGGGGCTAGACCCATTTCCAAGAGTGTGGGTGTGTTTGAGAAGGGGCTTGAACACAGGAGTGTTGAAAGATACAAAGCATGCTCTTAAGAGGAGGGCAGGAGACTTGTGATGGAGTCTGATGGTGCTGCTGGGATGCAGGAGGAATCATGCAGTCATGAGTGCAATCAGCGCTTGGTCGTACTGTTTGGGGTGGGGAAGCAACGAGATGATGCCCGCCATGCCATCAAGAAGATTACGAAGGACATCCTGAAGGTTCTGAACCGCAAGGGAACAGCAGAAACTGGTGGGTTTGAGGCTCCTTCAACAGAAGCATCCCCAAAGAATGCCCTAGTCAGTCTTCCCATGTCCAGCATAGGGCGCTTCCCAGTCATGTCCCAATGTCCTGTCTCTTGGAGTCTCCTCAGAGCTCTAGTCCTTTTGAAACTTCCCCCTCATTCCCCCTCTACAGACCAGCTTGCTCCTATTGTGCCTCTGAATCCTGGAGACCTGACATTCTTAGGTACCTCACAGTAAGCCCCTTACTGCCCTCCTCCCCCTCCCCCTTTTAACCTAGCACCTCCCTGTACATGTTCTTCTGAGGTCCACATAGTCTGTGGTCCTTTAAACCTGTGCTTCATTGTCCCATTTGTCCCTACCCCAGACCTTCCTTGACCCCCCCCTTTCTTTTTTCCTTTCCCTCCTTTTTCCCCTCCTCCCTCCCTACCATAGTCCCTTCTCCATACTCCTACCCAACCCCTGATTAACTAGCTTTCTTTTTTGTCCTGACTCATTGCTTTCAACTGTCCCCTCAGGTGGGGAAGATGGGCAGAAGCGACGCCGCAGCCGTCCTGAAGCCTTCCCCACTGCTGAGGATATTTTTGCTAAGTTCCAGCACCTTTCTCATTATGACCAACACCAGGTCACGGCTCAGGTGTGGGCCTAAGCCAGTCCTCTTCCCACATTCGAGCCTCCTGTCCTGTTTTCCTTCTTATCTCATCTCCCAGGCCCCTCCCCACTAAGCAGGCTAAGCCTGCTGGTCTCATCCCCTTCCATCATCATCTTTTCCTGCTTCCCTAGGTCATCTTTCTTTCCATCCCCGTCTCACACTGCCTTTATCAGGTCTCCCGGAATGTTCTGGAGCAGATCACGAGCTTTGCCCTTGGGATGTCATACCACTTGCCTCTGGTGCAGCATGTGCAGTTCATCTTCGACCTCATGGAATATTCACTCAGCATCAGTGGCCTCATTGACTTTGCCATTCAGGTGGGAAAGTTGGGGGAGATCAGGGTGGAAGAAGGAATTCATGCTATATAGGGTCACGAAGGCAAGAGTAGAAGCTCCAGCCAGTTTCCCAGGCTATTTGAATGGCTGTAAGACTAGCACAGGGGGAGTGGAGCATGAGCTAAGACTGCTGGAATAGAGACTTAAGTGCTCCCTGGGGAGGCCTGAGAGACAGATTAGGGCTTTGGGTACAGACCATCCTCCCACTGTGGAGTTCACAGCATGCTGTCCTGGAGACTGGTCAGTAAGAGTGCAGGACACTGGTTCGTGGTAACCTGACCCTTCTCTGATGAAGTGGCTCCAGCAGGAAGGGGCTCAGGCTTGGCCTTGCCAAGTTCCTCTGAGAAAGCGGGGTTATGTACAGTAAAAGGGGCCTTTTCTCACATTTCACCTTCGTTTCTCTGATAGCTGCTGAATGAACTGAGTGTGGTTGAGGCCGAGCTTCTTCTCAAATCATCTGATCTGGTGGGCAGCTACACTACCAGCCTGTGCTTATGTATTGTGGCTGTCCTGCGACACTATCACTCCTGCCTCATCCTCAACCAGGATCAGATGGCACAAGTGTTTGAGGGGTAAGCAGGGTTTCAGAGTAAGTGAAATGTGCAGGGCTCTGGTGAATGGCAGTTAGAAATGGCCTAGGAAGGACATGTGGCTCCACAGAGTGGAGCAGAGTCTACTCCTAAGGTAGGGGTAGGAGTTCAACACACTTGAATTTGTTCCCAGGGCCTTTGTGCTCTAGGCCCTGTATATCACCTGTTAACCCTTCCTACCCTGCCTCTGTGACCGACAGGCTCTGTGGTGTAGTGAAACATGGAATGAACCGTTCAGACGGCTCCTCTGCAGAGCGCTGTATCCTTGCTTATCTCTATGATCTGTATACGTCCTGTAGCCATTTAAAGAACAAATTTGGGGAGCTCTTCAGGTAAGAGAGGTAGAAAGGGTAAGAGAATGGGGTAATCCCATGTCCTTCCCATTACCGCACACTTCAGCACCCTGCTCTCTGCAGGATCATTGTGGACTATGTCCTTCACTTGTTACTTCATTACTGAAAGTGAACCTTCTTCCTCCTTGCCTTCACAGGCCACTCTTTCTTAATCAGATGTGGTTCCCTCCTGCCATGTCTGCTGTGGCCCAGCTCCCTTTCTCTTTTCCCAAGGTCCTCCATCCTTCACTCCTTTCTTTTTCTTTTTTTCCCCTTCCCTGCCTATCCCTGTACCCCACAAGACCTCCTTCAGTATTGCTATTTCCTTTCCCCTACCCCTGCAGTGACTTTTGCTCAAAAGTAAAGAATACCATCTACTGCAATGTGGAGCCATCAGAATCCAATATGCGCTGGGCACCGGAGTTCATGATCGACACTCTGGAGAACCCTGCTGCTCACACTTTCACCTATACGGGACTAGGCAAGAGTCTTAGTGAGAACCCTGCTAACCGCTACAGCTTTGTCTGCAATGCTCTTATGCACGTCTGCGTGGGACACCATGACCCTGATAGGTAGGAATCGTACTGAGTTGAGGAATGGTCATCATGGCTCCACCTGATGTTGGGAGGAGGGTGGTTTACCCGGAAGATGCTATACCTTTCTTTGTCACTGGGGCAGAGACAAAAAGTTCTGCGTCTGAGGTTTTATGGGGCAAGACTTTTCCTGAGGGCTTTTGCACGTTTCCTTAGGGTGAATGACATCGCAATCCTGTGCGCGGAGCTGACTGGCTACTGCAAGTCACTGAGTGCAGAGTGGCTAGGAGTACTTAAGGCCTTGTGCTGCTCCTCTAACAATGGCACTTGTGGTTTCAACGATCTGCTGTGCAATGTAGACGTAAGCCCTTGGGTGGGGCCTTGCTGGAGAATAAGACAGTTACCTATTTGATAGTGATCTGGTTACAGTCGAGACCATAGAGGGTCAGAGCTGAGTAGAGTGGAGGCGTGGCATGTTCTCCCTGCAAGCTGACTCAGTGTCTTTGTCTGCTCTTTTCAGGTTAGTGACTTGTCTTTTCATGATTCCCTGGCTACTTTTGTTGCCATCCTCATCGCCCGACAGTGTTTGCTCCTAGAAGACCTGATTCGCTGTGCTGCCATCCCTTCACTCCTCAATGCTGGTAAAGCACCACTCCACAACCCTAGTGTGTCAGGATTCCGCCATGTGCTAATACGTGCTCCATAACCATACTCTTATTGTGGAACACCCTGCTGCAGTTCCCAGGCCAGTGCTTTGTTGCACTCCAGGCTGGAAGGCTCAAAGGGCCTATTTTGAATTTGCAGCCTTGATGTCACCCCCCACACATACACACAGTGTGTGTGTGTGTGTGTGTGTATGTCTAGGGATGGAAGCCAGTGCCTCCCTCATGCTTGAGCGTCAGCTTCAGCCCAGCTTATGGACCTTTTAGGTTTTTGACGCTTCAGCTGTGTAACATTTCTGTGCTTCCCTTCTCCTTCAGGATTATATTGTTTCTTCTCCTTTCACCTCATTGTATTTCACTTTATTCCTCCTCCCAACATACACGTACACATGCATAGACTTTGGCTTCAATCTTTTCAGATCTGCTATGTTTTCCTTTTAGCTTGTAGTGAGCAGGATTCCGAGCCAGGGGCCAGGCTTACTTGCCGCATCCTCCTCCACCTGTTTAAGACACCACAACTCAATCCTTGCCAGTCTGATGGAAGTAAGTGACTTTGATTGGAGCCAGCAGTGGCAGTTGTTGAAACTGTGGCTCGCCCAGCCCACTGCTTTTACTCTTGCTTCCCCTCACTTTGGCTCCCTTGTAGACAAACCTACCATTGGAATCCGGTCCTCCTGTGACCGCCACCTGCTGGCTGCCTCCCAGAACCGCATCGTGGATGGAGCTGTGTTTGCTGTTCTCAAGGCTGTGTTTGTACTCGGTATGCAAGGGGGTAGGAGGAGAGACACGCCAGAAGTGTATATAGGGTGGAGTGCCAGCTAAACTACAGGGGCAGCCTTTCTCCCTCCCAACGGTGGTCTCTCTGACCTTTGGAGGAGAGGGGAGGGAGAGAAGTATATTTCTGTTTCATAGGGCAGCATTGAGGGACTTCATGCCTCTGTGGGCCAGGGTAGGTCTCCACACACTGTTCTGATCTCACTTGGCCCTCCCTATCTCCCACCCATGAACCACAGGGGATGCGGAGCTAAAAGGTTCAGGCTTCACTGTGACGGGAGGAACAGAAGAACTTCCAGAAGAGGAGGGAGGAGGTGGTAGTAGCGGTCGGAGGCCTGGTGGCCGCAACATCTCCGTGGAGACAGCAAGTCTGGATGTCTATGCCAAGTACGTGCTGCGAAGTATCTGCCAACAGGTCAGTCTCACCTTCCCCCACACCACCTAAATACTGCTATGTAATATAGTCCTGTTTCTAGCCTGTGCCCACCACTAGCTCCCTGCTATACATTGAGTACTTTAGCTGCCACTGGCAGAACTTCCCGGGGCTGCTTGCTGTCTTCTAATTATTAGCCTCCTGTAGGAATGGGTAGGAGAACGCTGCCTTAAGTCACTGTGTGAGGACAGCAATGATCTACAAGACCCGGTGTTGAGTAGTGCTCAGGCCCAGCGCCTCATGCAGCTCATCTGCTACCCACACCGACTGCTGGACAACGAAGATGGAGAAAACCCCCAGCGACAGCGCATTAAACGTATTCTTAAGGTAGGCCAAGGTGCTGAGGTGCTAGGGGAAGCAGCGGGACCCTACCTGGAAACCATGGGAACTATTCAGTAAGTAGGAAGATGAACATGCATGTAGGAGAATGGGAGCAAGAAGAACAGTTCCAGCCATGGGCTTAGGAGCAGATCTAGTGGTCTGGTGTAGACCCAAGACTTAGGCTGTTACGTGAGTGCACAACTGTGTGGGGTTGAATATAGCTCATCTGTGGGAAGAATTACCTCTGAGAAGCCTGGATTCCTCTTTACATATATGGCACTTTGATTGTGACTTGGTAAACGAATGGTAATAGCTACTACAGTCAAAAATATACTTCACAAACAGGTATCATATGCACAGCACTGTGCACTCAGTTGTTTTGTTTTGTTTTTTTTTCATTTGCTCTTTATGATCTTGTGAAGTGAATATGGATATCCTTCTTTGACCAGTGAGGAAACTGAGGCTTGAGAGGTTAATTAACTTGTCCACAGTCATATGAGGAGCTAGTGAGTTTAGAGCCAGTATGTGGACTCAGGTGCTAGTGTGCCTTTTCACTTTGTCATATTGCTTGCTTCAGACATTTGACTGAAAAAAAAAAATGAGGCCACAGAGGAAGAACTAAAGGAATAAGGTTGCTTTATCCTGGAGGAGATAGTGCTGAAGGGGGATTACCTAACAGTAGCTTTCCAGTGTCTACAGGACTTTGAGAGAGTGTCCTGCAAAGGCCCTGTGGGGGACTTTGAGCAGCTGATGTAAAACAAGAGTGAGGTTTCAACCTTAACATTAGGGATTTAAAGGTTAGACATTAAATAGAACTTTGTGAGGCTATGCGATAGAGATCTAGAGGGATATGAAATCATTTTTTTGTTGTTGTTTTTTTGTTTTTTTGAGACAGGGTTTCTCTGTGTAGCCTTTCCTGGACTCACTCTGTAGACCAGGTTGGCCTTGAACTAACAAAAATCGGCCTGCCTCTGCCCTCTAGAGTGCACCATGCCGGGCCATGAAATCATTTTTTTTTAACCATGGTAAAATACAGTAGTTTTCAGTGATTTGGGATTATTTAAATATAGTCTTTCCTAAAGAGAGTCGCATAGAGGTCCCTTTCCAACTTCAAGTAATCTGTTGTGGGGGCATAAGAATTAGCCATAAAAGAGTAGGTAACTGAGGTTGGCACAATGATGACTAGTTTGGGAACGGGGTTTTTACCACCAGAACTTAGACCAGTGGACCATGCGGCAGTCCTCCTTGGAGCTACAGCTGATGATCAAACAGACCCCCAACAATGTAAGTCATGCTCCCAGGCCTCCCTTTCCCAGGCCCACCTCCATTTCTCCATGTCAGAAGTATCAGCCCTCAGAGAGAAACTGAGGTCCCACCCTTAAGCTCATGCCTGAAACAGATAAGAGGGGCTGGGAGAATGGCAGCCACATGTAGCTGTTGATAAGGAAAACTGGCTGAGAGTGTTAGAGCCTTTAGCTGTGGAGAAGTATGGGTATGGTGGTAACAGAGCCTGTTTCTGTGACTGCAGATAGAAAGGGTTTTGCAAAGAAGAAGACAGTAGGGAAGTATAGAAATATGGAGGTATAAGAGGGGACAGCTTCCGACAGAGTTGTGTTCCTTCTGTTGACCTCCATGATGCTCTCCTTCAGCTGCATCTCCCATCTCTCCTGCCATGTTTCCCCTCATTGCTACCTGCCTATTTAGCACATCTGTACCTTTTATCCTCCCCAGGAGATGAACTCTCTTTTGGAGAACATTGCCAAGGCCACAATCGAGGTTTTCCAACAGTCAGCAGAGACAGGGTCATCTTCTGGAAGTACAGCAGGCAACATGCCCAGCAGCAGCAAGACCAAACCTGTGCTCAGGTTGGGTAGAAACATACTAGGATTTGTCTCTCATGAGGTTTTTTTTTTTTTTTTTTTTTTTACTGAAAGCATGAATGATGTTCTTGAAATGGTGATACTGGACATGCCCTGGGAAAAGAAATGATACGTTGTTCAATCTTGCTTATCTGGCTCCTGAAACCCCATGTCCTCTGTCTTCTAGCTCTCTAGAGCGTTCTGGTGTATGGCTGGTGGCTCCTCTCATTGCCAAACTGCCCACCTCAGTCCAGGGCCATGTATTAAAAGCTGCTGGGGAGGAATTGGAGAAGGGTCAGCACCTGGGTTCGTCTTCCCGAAAAGAAAGAGATCGACAAAAACAGAAGAGGTAAAGAGGCTCTGGTGGCTAAGGATTGAAGAGTAGAAAGGAGAGGAGGTACAGGCCCAGGGAAGAATAAGCTTTAGGACTCAATGGAGAACAGGCCTCATGAGAAAGTAGCATTTGGGTGTGGCATGGTAGCACATGCTTTTAATCCCAGCACTTGGGAGGCAGAGGCAGGAGGATCTCTGTGTTTGAGGCCAGCCTGGTCTATAGAGGGACTTCCAGGACAGTCAGGGCTACATAGGGAAACCCTGTCTAAAGAATAAAAACAAAAAAGAAAGTAAGTGACAAGTCCAAGAGCTGAGTGGCATGGATAAGCAGGAGGTTACAGCCTAGAGGTAGAATCTAGGGTTTGGCAAGATGGTTCCATGAGTAAAAATGCTTGCTGCTAGTCTTGAGTTTGATCCCCAGGTTCCACATAGTAGAAGAAGGGAACCAGTTCCCACAAGTTTTCCTCTGACCACCTCATGTGCACCATGGCATGTCCACATGCATGCACATAAAACAATGTTTATAGAAAACAGAAATGAAATATTTAAAAAATGTTTTAAGAGTAGAATCTGGGACAAGGAAGTTGGAAGGTGCTTGACCTACAGTCTCCTTCCCTCTCGGCCCTTCCCCTCCTCATGGCTCTAGCATGTCCCTATTGAGCCAGCAGCCTTTCTTATCACTGGTGCTGACGTGTCTGAAAGGACAGGATGAGCAACGTGAGGGACTCCTTGCCTCCCTCCACAGCCAGGTGCACCAGGTATGGATATCTGGGCCACGGAGGTGACATCAGGGTGCGGAAGGGTGCACCTAAATGACTACTACATGCCTGGACCCTTCATTATTTCCTGATAAAAACATTTGGTGACATGTAATAGAAAGGAGAAGATTCCTGAGCTGCATGTTAAACTTGTTTCTGTCCTAGATTGTGATTAATTGGCGAGAAAACCAGTACTTAGATGATTGCAAACCAAAGCAGCTAATGCACGAGGCACTCAAACTGCGGCTCAACCTGGTGAGGGGGAATCTGGGGTGAAGGAAGAAGGGGTGGG
>CAJQZJ010000217.1:625440-637174 GCA_907164525.1 Lophiomys imhausi
TGGCTATCGAAGTCTCACTTTAAATAAGGCTTGAGGCTTTCTTCTCTCTGGGAGACCTCAGCGTCTGTAGGCCACCTTACTTCCTTCGTATCAGCAACTCTGCCGTTCTGCCTCAGTCTTTAAAGCTGGCCACAGTTCCGTTCAGGCCACTGTTCGGACAGGTCAAACCCCTCTAGGCAAAAGCTGAGCCACAGGGTTTAGTCCTTGGCCTTTTGCTGTCTTGCCGAGGCTTTCTCTGCTCACCAGCTTCCTTCTGCCTCAGGGAGATCTGGCCATTGGTCTACCAGAACTTTCTCCAGCAGGACTCTCGGAGCTCTCTCATATCGGGGGCCCTTAGCACGCACCTCTCTGGGCTCATCCACTTGTCCTTAAATAGGATCACTCCTTGTTCCACCTGCTTCAGCTTAATTTGGGCTCTGCCCACTTAGCAGTTGAAAGCAATGCCAGGTCATAAAGTCTTTCCTTGTTTCACCTGGCTTCAACCTTGTTTTTCAGTCCAAAGAGACTCCCCTCATTTCACCTGACTTCATCCATAAGCTGATAAGCTAATTGCTCACAGCAGTTGATCTTCATGCCCCGAATTAAGAGACTGTATCAGAAACTTAGGTATTCACTAAATCTAACTTATATTAACCTATCAGCCCCTACAGGTGGGGCTGGAAGTACAGTTAAGAAGCCCTAAGTTGCCGGGCAGTGGTGGCGCACGCCTTTAATCCCAGCACTTGGGAGGCAGAGGCAGGCGGATCTTTGTGAGTTCGAGGCCAGCCTGGTCTACAAAGTGAGTCCAGGACAGCCAGGGCTACACAGAGAAACCCTGTCTCAAAAAAAAAAAAAAAAAAAAAAAAAGAAGCCCTAAGTTGAGGGGGACATGTTTGAGAATGGAGGCCTGCTGGGCATGGTGACACATACCTTTAATCCCAGCTCTCAGGAGGCAGAGGCAGGCGGATCTCTCTGAGTTCAAGGCCAGCCTGGTCTACAGAGTGAGTCCAGGACAGCCATGGATACACAAAGAAACCCTGTCTTGAGAAAGAAAAAAAAGGTCTCCAATTAGTCCTCACTTCAGCAGCACATATACTAAGAGTGGAATGATACAGAGAATGGAGATCCTACGTTCTTTGAGGACTTCCAATATTAACCCTACTTTCCTAAAGGATGCAGGACCTTAAAATGGTTAAAGGAACTGAATCCCTGTGGCCAGGATCCAATAGACTGAATACCTCCTATGCTTTCAGAGACCCTGCCTCAATATTCAACATTTTGGCTGGGCCCTAGAAATATTAGGAACCCATTCTGGAATGTTGAATGGAATTATGGAATTCATTTAGTACAAGTCCCATCTCTTTATAAGTAAGGAAACAGATCCCGACATAGCAAATTCAGCCACTGACCCAATATAGAATAGAAAATCATAGGTACGCATGATGGAACAGAGCTTCAGGGGTCTGAGTTCCCACCCAACCAGGTTCTAACCTAAGCTGTTCTCAAAAACTGACCATCACCTTGAACCATCTGACTGATTTGTGGTCCTGGCAGGTGGGGGGCATGTTTGACACAGTGCAGCGTAGTACCCAGCAGACTACAGAGTGGGCCCAGCTCCTCCTGGAGATCATCATCAGTGGCACTGTGGACATGCAATCTAACAAGTGAGCATTCCCAGCCCTGCAGGTCATGCCCTAAAGGAGTCCCTACCCCATGCCAGCCACAGGAACCACTGATTCCATGGCCCTGGGTTTCCCCCCAATGCAATCTCAGGCCCCTTGATGACATCATGAGTATTCCTGCCTGTGACCCCATAGACCATTTTTTCTTAACCTCTTGATCCTCTGGTTTTCTCCCTGGCTTCCTGCCAACCACAGTGAGCTCTTCACTACCGTGTTGGACATGCTGAGCGTGCTTATCAATGGAACATTGGCTGCAGATATGTCTAGCATCTCGCAAGGCAGCATGGAGGAAAACAAACGTGCATATATGAACCTGGTGAAGAAGCTTCAGGTGAGCAAGGTTTGGGGATGTGGAAACTCAGCTCCTTCTGCCCTGACTCCATATTACTGTGCAGCCTGGGAGTAGGGAATGAGATGGCTTGTTTTGGTCTGAACCCTCTTCCCTCCCCTTTCCCATCTGTTCTCTATCTGCAATGGGCACTTACTGAATGCCATTGCCTTTTTTGTAATTTACTTTTTTTGTTTGTTTGATTTGAGACAAGATCTCATTTGGTAGCCCAGGTTTTCCTGTGACTCATTGCATAGCCCTTACTGCACTTAAACACATAGCAATCTTCCTGCCTCAGCCTTGTGAGTGCTGAGATTATTTTTGTTTTTTGAAATGGGGTGAGGTGTTCTTTATATATCCAAGCCCTCAAACTTAAAATACTCTAGCCACAGCTTCCCAAGTGCTGGGATTATAGGTCCTCACTGCCATACCCAGCTCTGAGTGTCCTCTTTGTACTTATTATGCTTTGTGCTACCCTTTGAGACTTCCTATCCCTCTTTTCTTGTATCTTTTAACTCATGACCATCTTCCTGTGTCTGCAGAAAGACTTGGGGGAGCGCCAATCAGACAGTCTGGAAAAGGTTCACCAGCTGCTGCCACTACCCAAGCAGAACCGAGATGTCATAACCTGTGAGCCACAGGGCTCCCTTATCGACACCAAAGGCAACAAGATTGCTGGCTTTGATTCCATCTTCAAGAAGGAGGCATGTTAATCTCCAACCTAACAACTCCAGCTAGTACACCAAATTCAGGAGCCCAATTAGGCTTTCTCCAAGAAAACCTACACATCATTTGTGGGAATTTGAGCAACTCACTTAGTTTTCCTTACACTTTATCTCCCCTTTTGGGATCTCCCCTTTACTTCTACCTTTCTCTCTACCCTCTCCCACTTTCCCCCATACCTAACCCTCCTCTCTGTCCCACTGTTTTCTTCTCCTCTCATCGTTCTGCTAACACCCTGTCTCTGTTCTCCATGTCTCTATTTGGCCAACTCAGGTTTCTTTTATTTTTCATGTCAGTTTCAGTATTTGGATTTAAAAAAATGATGTATATGGGTGTATTATGCCACTTATGTGTGCAGGTGCCCATGGAGGACAGAAGTTGGATCCCCTAGAGCTGGAGTTACAGGTGGTTGTGAACTGATGTGGATTCTGGGAAACAAACCTGGGTCCTATGCAAGAGCAGCAAGGGATCTTAGCCACAGGGCCATCTCTCCAGCCCTTAGTTGCAGTATTTTCTTAGTTAACCATATTACTCTGCATAGAAGAGGGAGAAATAAAATGCAGGGTTTAAAATGCAAAGTGAAACCCGTTAGTATACACATTCTCTTGATTCTTTTCTTCATCAGTGTATTTCTTTCCTCCTGTTGCCCCTCCTGTCTCTCTACCCCTACCCCTCTATCTTTCTATTTCTTTCTGACTGCCTTTCTTTGCCATTTTGAGCTTTTCCTTATCTCATTTCTTGTCTCCTATCCTATCCTCTCCTCTCCCTTCCCCTTCCTTTCCCTCCCTTCCCTCTGTCCCTCCCTCCTCTCTCTCTGGCTTCTTTCTGTCCCTCTCATGTGTCAGCCTCTCTCCTCTCCACCATCTCTGTTTCATGGTCTGCCTCTTCAGTACATCTTTCTTCCTGGCCTCACCTTTCCCCTTCACACCTTTTTCCTGCAATTCAACTCTGTCCCAGCAGAAATGTTCTCTCTTGCATACATCCGTGCGTCAGTGTCTGTCTTTCCTCTTCTCATCATGTCCCCTGATCTACTTACAACTCTTTCCTTGTTTGAAAACTTGTCAACAGATATTTTACCGTTTCTTTTTTTTTTTTTTTGGTTTTTCGAGACAGGGTTTCTCTGAATATCTCTGGCTGTCCTGGTTAGACCAGGCTGGCCTCGAACTCACAAAGATCCGCCTGCCTCTGCCTCCCAAGTGCTGGGATTAAAGGCGTGCGCCACCACCACCCGGCTATTTTACCGTTTCTATAAGTTCTGAAGTCCTGTCTTCTGTTTTTCAAGTCTCAACGGCTCATTGTTTCTCTTTTTCTGGAGCAGGGTCTACAAGTTTCCACCAAACAAAAGATCTCTCCCTGGGATCTCTTCGAGGGCTTGAAGCCATCAACAGCACCGCTCTCCTGGGCTTGGTTTGGTACAGTCCGAGTGGACCGCAGAGTAGCACGAGGGGAGGAGCAGCAACGGCTTTTGCTCTACCACACACACCTGAGGCCTCGGCCCAGAGCCTATTACCTGGAGCCACTACCTCTGCCCCCAGAAGATGAGGAGCCACCAGCCCCTGCCCTACTAGAGCCTGAGAAAAAGGCTCCTGAGCCCCCCAAGTCTGACAAACCAGGGGCTGCTCCTCCTAGCAATGAGGAGCGCAAGAAGAAGTCTACTAAGGGCAAGAAACGCAGCCAGACGGCCACCAAGACAGAGGCCAGTCCCCAATCCCTACCAAGCCCTCTTCCTGACTTAGTAGGAAGTTAAAGTTTATGGGAGGTGTGGGGTAAATGGGGAAGGGGTGCCATTAGAATCGTGATAGCAGTGAATTGTATCAGTCCTACTCCTCCTTACAGCCTTTTCCCTTAGCTCCTCACCCAGAAGTTCTGTAACCCACTTACCTTTGTCCTCTGCACCCATGCAGGAGTATAGCATGGGCCCAGGTCGGAGTGGCCCCTATGGTGTGACGGTACCTCCAGATCTTCTGCACCACACCAATCCTGGTTCCATATCCCACCTTAGCTACAGGCAGAACCCCATGGGCCTGTATACCCAGAACCAGCCACTACCTGCTGGTAAGTTCTAGTCACTAGGAATGGTGGAGTTGACTATTCCTCCCTCCCCAAGGGAAATGTTGATGACGAACTGTTTAAAAAAAAAAAAGGCTGAAGAGATGAGGATCCCAAAGAGGTCAATTTGCTCTCCTTTCCAGGTGGACCCCGTGTAGACCCATACCGCCCTGTGCGATTACCAATGCAGAAGCTGCCAACTCGACCAACTTATCCTGGTGTGCTGCCTACAAGCATGACTACTGTCATGGGCCTAGAACCCTCATCTTATAAGACCTCTGTGTATCGGCAGCAGCAGCCTACAGTGCCCCAGGGACAGCGCCTTCGTCAACAGCTCCAGGCAAAGATAGTGAGAGGGGCAGTAGGGAGGACTGTCAGGGAGAGGGGTTTTGGTGGATCACAGGACTGAGGAGATACTTGGGACATGTAGGGTAGGAGGTATGAAAGAGACATGGCAGAAACCATTTCCTGAATTTGAGTTCTCCTATTTCCCTTTAGCAGAGTCAGGGGATGTTGGGACAGTCATCTGTCCATCAGATGACTCCTAGTTCTTCCTATGGTTTGCAGACTTCCCAGGTAAGTGCCTGGGACTATGAACATCAAGGAGAGGGAAGCAAGCTGCTGTATACCCTCATACCTCAACTTTTTCTCATCCTTCCCTTCAGGGCTATACTTCTTATGTTTCTCATGTGGGATTGCAGCAACACACAGGCCCTGCAGGTACCATGATGCCCCCCAGCTACTCCAGCCAGCCTTATCAGAGCACCCACCCTTCTACCAATCCTACTCTTGTAGATCCTACCCGCCACCTGCAACAGCGGCCCAGTGGCTATGTGCATCAGCAGGCTCCAACCTATGGGCACGGACTGACTTCCACTCAAAGGTACCCAAAGTAGTGGTGAAGTGGCACTAAGATATAAGCAAGCATCTGGTTTGGGAAATCCTGTACTTTTTTTTTTTGTTTGTTTTTAGTTTTTGTTTTGTTCGAGCCTTGGGTATCCTTGAACTTGCTCTGTAGACCAGGTTGGTCTTGAACTCACAGAGATCTGCCTGCCTCTGCCTCCTGACTGCTGGGATTAAAGCCCTGTGCCACCACGCCCAACCATTACAGCCAGTTTTGAACTGCCATGTTGGTGCTGGGATTTGAACCTGGGTCCTTTGGAAGAGCAGCCAGTGCTCTTAACCACTGAACCATCTCTCCAGCCCGGGAAATCCCATACTTGAAGATGATAAATGGGCTTGAACTTTGGGAGATCTCAGGGACACTAATCTGGTCACATAACCATTACCACAAATGACCTAAGTTGGAAAGAACTCTAGAGACCCGATAGTCCTAAATCCAGCATGAAGCAGTTAACTGTAGGGCTGAGGATGTGGTTTAATTGATAGCATGAAGCCCCAAGTTTGGTTCCCAGCCCTACATAAAACATTGTGTGTTGTGCACACCTGTAATACCAACACTCAAAAGGCAGAGGCAGGGAAGGGAAGAAAAAGCAGTTGAACTCTAGAATGGACTAACAAATGAATTTCATGGTTAATTTTAGTCAAATCTTAGTTAAGACCTGGGTAACTGTCCTGAGGTTCTGCAACTTATGATTTAGAATACTGAGTGGACTGATAAATTGCCTGCTGTGTAGCCAACATTATGCTAGGACTACAGTGAAGAAAGATAGTGAAAAAAAAAAAGTTCAGGGTTCCTCACCACAAAGATTTTTTTACCCTCTTTGAGAAGTAGAAGTCTTACACAGAGGAGGAGGATACCATGCAGAAGGATGTTTAGAGAATGGTATGAATAAAGACGTAATCAGGTGTTCAGTTGGGTGCCAAAAAATGAAATGGAATGTGAGAAAAAAATGGGCTACTACAAGTATAGAAGAGTCACTGGAGAAAGATTCATGGATTCAAGCTGGCCTTTTAAAGATAGCTATGGTTAGGATTTGTGGAGAAGGGGAAGAGGAAGGGCATTCCAGGTAAAGGATGCAGCATGAGCAAAAACATGGGACTGGATTGAGTATCTGGAGACAGAAAGGAGCAGATCGTAAGTGTAGTGAGGAGTTTGTGGTAGTGAAGGAGCTGGGGTCTACTTTAGAAGGGACAAGTTGACCTATGACATTGAATACTGAGCTAAAACATTGAGACAACTCCAGAAAGGACTGCTTTGCTCAGGACAGTGATAGGAGGGGCTTGACGTGTTGAGAGATTAGTGTGGAATAAGTAGACGGAACATAGGGGAAGGTATGAGGAGATGAGGAAGCAAGGGAGCCCAGCTGCAGATTGTCACAGATGTGCCATTTCAGTAGAAGGGGCATATGGAGTAGCAGAACAGCTGAGGTATTTCTGGGGAGCAACAGCAACCACAAAAACCCTCGATAGGTGTTTATAGAATGCTTATCATTTGCAGACTTTTTTCATAAGAGAAAAATAGCTAAAACAGAATCAAAAAAATTCCTAAGCACTAAGGTTATGAGACAGTAAAATGGAGTATTGTCTTTGTGTTTTATTTTCTGACCTAGAAATCTGTCAGACTCCAGAAGGGCTCCTCTGGTTAGTGCCAAGAAGACTGAATACAATGACTTGTTAGTTTCTTTCAGGTCAGGGGCCCAGGGTTTGTACCACCCCCTTTCTCTGTCCTGTTCTGTGACCTCTGAACCTCTTGTCTTTGGAGGTTTTCACACCAGACATTGCAGCAGACACCCATGATGGGTACTATGACTCCGTTGAGTGCCCAGGGTGTCCAGGCAGGCGTCCGTTCAACTTCTATCTTGCCTGAGCAGCAGCAGCAGCAACAACAGCCGCAGCAGCAGCAGCAGCAGCAGCAGCAGCCGCAGCAGCAGCAGCAGCAGCAGCCGCACCAGCAGCAGCAGCAGTACCACATCCGGCAGCAGCAGCAGCAGCAGCAGATCCTACGGGTGAGGCCCTGGGAGTGTGTCTAAGACTTGGGAGCCACGGAAGGAAAGGACATATTCTTCCCACACTGTCCCCAAGATGAAATGTGCTAAGTAAGCACCCAGCAGAATAACTGATGTATGTTAGTACTTCTGATTCTCTTTGGTTTCTTCACACAGGGTCTCATACTATAACCCAGGCCAGTCTTAAACTCATGGCAATCCTCCTGCCTTAGCTTCCTGAATGCTGGAATCACAGGCCAACACCACCATACTAGGTTCAATAATAGTGATTAAGTGGCTTTCTCTCTGCCCCTTTTCATTTCTTGAGGATCACAGTGAGGGGAAAATTGGACACTGTCTACCAGATATACTGTTTGGTTTCTTTCAGATGTGGACTTGGAATTCCCTCATTGTTTCTTGGCCTCAACTCCCTTTCCCCTTCCTGCTCCCATCTTTTCAACACAAACTCACAGCTCCCTTGCTCTTAAAATTATTTCTTATATGCTTATAGCAGCAGCAGCAGCAGCAGCAGCAGCAGCAGCAACAACAGCAGCAGCAGCAGCAGCAGCAGCCACACCAGCAGCAGCAGCAGGCAGCTCCTCCCCAACCCCAGCCCCAGTCCCAGCCCCAGGTAGCTGGTGAACTACAGGCTCAGGGACAGCTGCACAGGATGGGCACATAGCCACCCACACTAGGAACAGGGTGCAGTGGGATAGTGTCGGGAGGTCAGGCACATCACTAATAGGTTCAGAGGTATGGGTGAAGAAGGAGGTGGAAGGTTGGAATTCCATCTTCTACTTTCCATTTCCACCCAGTTCCAGCGCCAGGGACTTCAGCAGACCCAGCAGCAGCAACAGACAGCAGCTTTGGTGCGGCAGCTTCAACAACAGCTCTCCAGTAAGCCTGCCTCCTTCCCAAAAAGAACCTGGGAAGGAAGAGGGGATGGGGTAGGCAGAGGTAGCTGAGGTGCTGGCTTGAGGCCTACACTGTGGAGATCCCTTTCCTTCTTCCCTTTCCCTTCCCACTCACTAGCTTTCCTCATGAATATGCCCCTGACAGTCTCTCATTCTTCACAGATACCCAGCCACAGCCCAGTACCAACATATTTGGACGCTACTGAGTCACCTGGAGGAACTGCTTGCACACTGGATGTGGCCCAGCCTTTCTGCTTAATTCCCAGTCCCCTTCCTGGGCAAGCTCCAGTAGTGGTTGGAGTCCTTCCCTCAGGCTCCATTTTTAATGAATTTTTAGTATTTTGTTAATGTGAAGCACTTAACTGTTGGGTTTTGTATATTATTTATATAGAGACCCAGAACTGCTGCACTCAATACATAGAGCTTCTTTGCAAAAGAAGTGTGTGAATCTGCATGTAGAAGGGTCTCTTGTGAGAGTGCCAGGAAAAGGATGAACAATTCAGAGCCTTCATGCCTTCCATATTATCTCCCTCACTCACCCTCTGCCTTCTCCATTTCTGAATTCTACCTGCACTGCTACCCTTTCTTCCCTTCTTGAAACCAACCTGCAATGAGGCCCAAACCCTCAATCCTTTAAAACAACTCACCTCCTCAACTAAACAGTGCAACTTCTTCACAGCTTTCTTCCACTGAGGACCTACCACTAGAAGAGGGGGTTCATTAGGCTGGAGTGGAGCCCCATCATCCTTCCACAACACACCAGACACTGGGTCTCAAGCTGAGAGTAGGGGCCGAGATGTCAGACAGTACCTATAATTTTGTCACTTCATGTGGTCCCCATCATACACCAAACTAGCTAGAGAACTTTCCTGATGGTGACATTTCCGAAAAGTTGCTCTCCATAGGCATGCAATATCAAAGAGTAGCTGACAGAAGTTGAGAGTGGCTCTAGCAGGAAGAGAGGTCAGCAAGAAGCCATATCTATTTCTCTCTGGCCTGCTGCTGGAACTTCATGTTTTCACACAACCCACCTTGGAAGTTTTCCAGGGTGACTGGTGCTCACTCACAACTCAAAACTTCAGAATCACTTTTGGAACAAGGTCTGGGCCACTCTCACCTTCCTTATGGTCTGTCTACATTGGGCCCTCAATCCAAGGCTGTGGTGAAGACTCCAGCTGCTTTATGACGATGATTTCTGCCCAGCTTGGGCTGGAAGAGGTCTACAACTAGCCATGTGGTTGGGTGACAACTGGAGGGTACCCTCCAAGCTATAGTTGCACCCTATCACTAGGAAGTGCCAAATATGCTGGTAAAAGCGGGAGTGCCAGTCAACGTCCAAGTTATTTTTAAAAGTCCCTCTGAGCTGACAAAGCTCACCTACACATGGGATTTGCCCAACTCATGAGTGAGGAATAGGACTCCCTGGTATGGTAAAGCCAACACAACTGAAGCATGTTTTTTCCTTGACTCATTCTTTTCTGGCAGGCACTCTAGGGGAAGAAGTTTGGCTGGGATAAGGGTCATTTAGCAGGGATTTGGGGGATATATGTGTGTTAGGTCAAATGGACAGGAGCATTACATACAGAAACTAAATAAAAACATTGGATATTGGGGTGGAGGTAGACGCCAGAAAGATCAGACCACTGATGTGCTGACTAAATCCAAATCTGCTTCAACAGAAGCAGCAGAAGTGAATGACATTGACCTCTGGGAGGGTAACAGGATGAGGGCAAAGTGGCCCACTGGCGATTGCTCCTTGTGTGGTGCTGGTGCTAAGGAGAGGTGATGGTTGCCAAGTGAGATCTCTGTGGCAAGAAACTGGGGTCTTCTGCATACAGTGCCTCAGTTTCTCCCTGTGTGTCAAGGTCTCAAGCTTTGCAGACAAACTTTGGATTTGTTGTCCTGGAAGATACCTATCTGATAGCTTGGGATGTGAGGTGTGTGTGTGGGGGACGGGAAGGAGAGCTTGCCTGAACATGGGGGGGAGTGGTTGGGTCATGCCCCAAGACTTGAGCCATCACTGGCACAAAAGGAGTTAATGCCAGGGACCGCGCCCCCCCCCATGTCCGGGCACGCGCAGCGCGCCCCCTTGGTGCGCGGGCACAGCAGCCAGGCTGCCGGAGAGCTGATCTCGGGAATTCGGGTGCGGAGCCCTTGGCCTGGAGGCGATATGGGTGGTCCGTGGCCAGGTTCAATCGTTTGCAGCCGCCTAGGGAACAGGTGAGGCCGCCTACTCCGGTCTCTCATCCTCTAGCTGCCCATACCTTTCCCCAATCCTGTCTCCTCCCAATCCCGGGTCCGTTCACCTCCCTGGCCAGTGACTCCCATCCTTCTCAACCCTGTGTTCTCCATAGGTACCCCTGACCTCCCAACCCTTCTCCGCTTAGCTTCTTTCCTCTACCTCCTCCCTAAATCCTGCATCCCTATCATCCTCCTGCCCAGCCCATGGTTCCTCTATTTCTATGGTCTAGCCTGCATGCTCACCAAAAATACCCCAACCAGAGCCCCCAGCCCCATTCCAGTATTGCACCTTGCCAATACCCCCTACCCTGCAGTGCACCCCATCCCCCTTCCATCATAGCCGGGTTCCCTCCCCCACTCTCTGCAGCCCCCCCACCCAATGGAGGCCTTTATTCTATCCTCCCCATTCTAGGGCGATTTCATCCTCCAATACAGTTCCAAACCCACATAGCCCCTGATACTGACTGCAGTTCTCAACACTGGTCCATTCCAACACAATGCCCCTTACCCAATACCGCTCTAGCCCCCAAAGTCCCCTTAGATGCCATTCTCATCCCAGCCTTGCTGCTCTCCCCTTGTCTTCTCCCAAATTGCAAGTTGGACCAGAATGGAGATCTTGGCCTTGGGAGCTCACAGTGGGTCCTAGGGTACAGAGGGCATTTGGGGGTCGGTTGGTTTGTCTAGGTGTTCACCAGAGGGAGGGGCTGCAGTGAATTGATTCAACAGCATTTGGCGCGGAAGGGTTACTGGAGAGGAAGGCCTCTAGAAAGGGTTAATGGAATTTGTGAGGTGGGGGCAGCATCGAGGGGGTTAATGGGAGGGTGCTGGCGGGGAAGCCGTGTGAATGAGCGGTCTGTGCCCCAGAGTTGCCATGGAGATGGTGAATGGGGGGGATTGTGTGAACTCAGCTGCGGACTAGCCCCCCCCCCC
>CAJQZJ010000217.1:637184-660078 GCA_907164525.1 Lophiomys imhausi
TGTGTGTGTGTGTGTGTGTGTGTGTGTGTGTGTGTGTGTGTGTGTGTCTGTGCACACACATATGTGTGTGCTCATTGAGTGCATGTGTGTCCATGCAGGACACACACGTCTGTGTGCCTGTGCATATGTGTCGACTGTAACCTGTATGTCTGAGTGTGTTGCTATTTCTGTTTCTATCTCCACCTATGTGTCACCATTATGCCGCTTGTGTCTGGATATTTGCCTATGCGGGTATGCGTGACTTTGTTTTAGTAGGTCTCTGTGTGTTTCTGAATGTACCACTGTGAGGCCCTGGCTGTGTGAGGCAGTCTGTCTTGGAATGTGGTACTAAATGAGGGAATCTCTGTGAGTTTGGAATGTATGTCTCTACCAGTGAATATTGCAGTGTCTGTGATCCTGGCTGGATCTCTCACTACCTCTTTGAGTCTTTGTGAGTTTATTTCATGAGTTCCAAATGTACGTCCCTAAGCCGCGTTGTTTAGTTTACACTGGACTAATATCCACAATGGCTAGTATGCTTGGTTTTTGCCTTTGGTTCTGGCGTTTGGTTTGAATGAAGAGTGAGGAAGCAGCAATGACAAAGGTTTAAGGACTTGGCAGCAGCAAAGGCTGAGGAGAAATGTCAAGGAGGGGCATGGAAGGGTCTTTGGACTTAGGTGAATGGCTGGCTGTTGTGCTCCTTGCCCTGCTGGAGAGGTAAAAGTCATCTCTCTGTGAGACCCTCTGCCTGTCTGCTCCTTTTCCTTTCTTATGCCTTCAAGCCCTAGAGTGAAGTTGGCAGCCATACTGGAAGCTTCACTTCCAACTCTCCCTGTTACTACATGCCGTGACTCCAGTAGATCCTGGTAAACTCCATTGACGATGGAGTTGGAGTCGAGGAGGACTGTGAATCTGCAATGGCAACAATTGTCACTCTCTTCGTCCCCTTAGATTTTTTCCCCCAACTATGGCCAGGCACATAAAATGGTTCTAAAAAACAATGGATTACCAGTTAGTCCCTGGACCCCTGGGCGTGTGAAAACTCTAATTGTGGGAAAATAGGCCAAGACAACCAGGGTCCCAAAGACTGTCTCTAGAACCCTCACAGACCATCTTGGATGACACATGTTTCCCTCTTTCCACAGGCCTGTCTGGCCCTAAGGGAGCCCTCTTTCGAAGTGGTGGTGCTCGGACGACCTGCTCTCTGCGTTGCTGGGCACCTACCTGTAGGTGTCCCTCGAGAGCTCAATTTTGAGGTTCAAGTCAGTGTGGCCATGAAGGGGCTGCCTATTGGGCTGATGCTGTGACCCCGGAATCTGCCTCTCCTGCCAGTCCCCCTGCCCGGAACATGTGGCTGCAGCTTGGTCTGTCCTCGCTGTCCCTGAGCCCCACGCTCACAGTTGGCCGGAGCCTGTGCCTCACCCTGTGGTTTCTCAGTTTGGTGCTGAGGGCCAGTACCCAGGCCCCAGCACCCACAGTCAATACTCACTTTGGGAAGCTAAGGGGTGCCAGGGTACCATTACCCAGTGAGATCCTGGGTCCCGTGGACCAATACCTGGGGATACCGTACGCGGCTCCCCCGATCGGCGAGAAACGTTTCCTGCCCCCTGAACCACCCCCATCCTGGTCGGGCATCCGGAATGCCACACACTTTCCCCCAGTGTGCCCCCAGAACATCCACACAGCTGTGCCCGAAGTCATGCTGCCAGTCTGGTTCACTGCCAACTTGGATATCGTCGCTACTTACATTCAGGAGCCCAACGAAGACTGCCTCTATCTGAATGTCTATGTGCCCACGGAAGATGGTGAGTGCTGTGGCCAGGCATTGTGCCTTCCTTGCCTCCCACCTGCCCTGTTGTGTTTGTGGCTTGCATGTGGTTGTGTGC
Source organism: Lophiomys imhausi (assembly GCA_907164525.1). Classification (NCBI taxonomy): domain Eukaryota; kingdom Metazoa; phylum Chordata; class Mammalia; order Rodentia; family Muridae; genus Lophiomys; species Lophiomys imhausi. The sequence continues at coordinate 639,050 of CAJQZJ010000217.1, forward strand.
CCTGCAGCATGCATCTGTCTGTCTGTGAAAATGCTTCTAACCATCACTCTGCTTGGCCTTTCCCCTCCCTGTTCTTCCCTCTCCCAGCATTGTCCGAGCTCCCATGTGTGAGTGACACTGATGCCAGAAGGGGGCTGGCCAGGCCTGAGAGCTTTGACAGGTCTAGGTCCAGTGCTGGATTGGGGTACCCTGAGGGAGTATGGGTGACTGCTGGCAGTTGCCCGCGGGAGGATGCTGGCTCCACCAGGCCCCCCTGTTGCCATTCCACCTGCTTCGAAAGGTGGTAGGTGTGTGTGGCTGAGGGAGCTGGGTGTGGGGGGGGGGCGGAGGGCAAGCCTAGTTGGTGATGCTTAGGTGCCTCCTCTTCCACTAGCTGATGCCTCCTCCCGCGGGGGGTCACATTAAGGTAAGTGACAGAAACAAGCTGATGGTGGGACAGGCTCTCTGCCATGTGCCGCTGCAGAGCAGCTCAGTTCTTGGGGCCTGGGTGGGGGATGCATGCCCCTGGGCAGAGGCCTCCTGTTATTTTTTAGTTTTTTATTCATTTTACAGTAAAGCGGATTTCCAAGGAATGCGCCCGAAAGCCCAACAAGAAAATTTGTAGGAAAGGAGGTAGGTAGCCGTTGGGGAGGGAGAGAGAGAGAGAGGGAGGGCTGCCTGCCCACCTGCCCCTGTCCCTGAGGACCCAGCCTTCCTTCAAGTAGCCCAGGTTGAGAGGGCAGTGAGCAGGCTTAAGGCCCCACCTCCTCCAAAGGCTCTGGCTGCTTCGCAGAGAGGATGCAGTGGCCTAAGGCAGGTTTAGAGCAGAAGTAGAAAGCCCATTGATCCCAATCCTAGCTTCCCTGAGGAGCGTACCAAAGATAGAGCCAGTGGCTCTTTTGGTAACACCTCAGAAGAAACCAGGCAGTCAAGCTGGAGCCAGAGGCTCCACCCCTTCTCTTACAGCCACTGTAGGTCTAAGACCATTTCTCTAGTACACTATCCTGGGTTAAAAGTCTATATTCAACTCTCCCCGGCTGAAGCTTCAAAGAAACTCGGGGATACAGATTTATTTTCTCTTCTGCAGCACACCCTGCCCCTGCCTCACCGCCTCTGGCCAGAGCATATCTGAGAGACCCAGGCTACTCCTGTGTCAGAAAATGGAAATTTCTGGAAACTGTAGACTCTAAAGAAAGCCAATTTTAAATTCACCCTCCTGCTGAAAGGGATTTGTTTCCATGTATAGTAATGTTTCCTGTTTACACACCATTTTATCTTTTCTGCAAGGGTGCTCATATTTAACTCATAAATGCCTCTCCATATCTCAGGAAGCAGTATTCCGATTTTACAGATGAGGAACGGAGCCCAGGGGAGTGACTTGCTATACAAGGCCCTGTTGCTGGTCTGAGGCAGAGCTGGGGCCAAAACCCGAGGCTCTTGACCCTCACTCAGGCAATGTTCTTTCCACTGTAGCCCATGGAGGCAACTTCCACCTGGCCAATCCCACCTCCCTGAAACATAAAAGATCAGATGTGGCTGGCTTGAGCCAATTGGCTCTGGTAACAGCCTAAGGAACAAGGACAACAACAGCTCACCCTTACAAGCTTTTGGCAAGCTTGGCCTTTGTTTTTCTTTGATGCTCTAGGGCAGGGTTTCTCTAGTGTCTTCAGGATTTCTGGGATGGATCAATCCCTACTGAATGAGAATCTCTAAGGACAGCTAAGAATTGGCACAATCAAAAGCTCATATGTGGAGGGCTTTTGATGCACAGTGGAGCATGAAGTCAGACTGCTGCCCTTAAGAACAGTGTTTTGGCCGGGCGGTGGTGGCGCACGCCTTTAATCCTAGCACTTGGGAGGCAGAGGCAGGCGGATCTTTGTGAGTTCGAGGCCAGCCTGGTCTACAAAGTGAGTCCAGGACAGCCAAGGATACACAGAGAAACCCTGTCTCGAAAAACCAAAAAAAAAAAAAAAAAAAGAACAGTGTTTTGCCTCTCTGTACTTCCAACCCAGGTCCTCACACACAGTAGGAAGCATGCATAGGCTCTCATGCAAATGAAGGACCTCTGTAGTATGGCCTAAGCAGGAACACTTATCTAGGAAGTAAATCTCCGACTGACTCCGGCCTCTGCTGTCAACTCATATGCCATTCTTTTTATTCCGTTTCAGTTTTGTTCACTTTGCTGCATTTTGTTTTGTTTTTGGAGCCAGGGTCTTGCTATGCAGCTTGGACTGGCTATGAACTCTTTATGTATACCAGGCTCAGAGGTCAGTCTTTTTTTTTTCCCTAAGAGCTTCTGTTTCCACATGGGAAGGCAGAAAAACTATTCTGGCTGTAACCTTCCATTAACCTATACATGTATTCAGGGAAAGAGTTTCAAAGCTGCTGCCATGAGTTACTTAGTGAGGTGCAGTGGGGTGAGGAAGAGGTGACATTACTATTAGCCATTGCTTAGGAAGAAAGATCTTTCAGGGCTCCAGTAAGAGATTAGGGCAGGCCAAGCTCATGCTGAGATTTTGGCCAGATTGCTGACTGGAAGCTGCCATGAAGTATGAATATTTTGCCAATTGTAACTGTGGATGATGGGCAAGGTGCTGTTGGGTTGTGAAGGGATGCTAATCATTGTTCTGAAGAAGCTCCTAGCCTGGTGTTAAAACTCTGCTGGATTCCTGAAGTCCATAGGCCAGTTTGGGAAGTGGGCTTTACACAGGATAGGGGAGGGGATTTAATTATTCAACTGTTCAAATTAGTTCCCTATCCTGGGTCTGTTAGCCATTTGACAAAGTTATGAATCTTGCCTCTTTGGACACATGGGCTCTGTGTGTGTGTGTGTGCGTGTGTGTGTGTAAGTGCACAGGGCAGGTGGGGTGGCCTATGTGAGATCCTACATGCCATTATGTCTACAAGTGGTGTCTGGTAAAGTCCATGCAGCTAGGAATTGTTAATCAAGAACTTGCTGAAGGAACCAAGGCATCTATACAAGGGAGGCTGGGACAAGGCTGGGATGATGTACCAACCCAAGTACCCTTAAACCCTCATAGAAGGAGACACCAAAAGTGAAGGGTTTCCTGGGAAGGATCTGCTCTGACCTTTGCCTCCATAGAATTGAAAGGAATTGATGTTTAGGAATGAGTGATTCTGTTTGGTGGCCAATCCACTGTGTAGCCATGTCTCATTGAGATTCTGAGGGCAAGAATGACGGTGTTGGGCTAATAGGTGCCACTGGAAGTTCAGGAAGCCAGAAGCTGTTACTACTAGAGCTGGGTTTTTGCCCCAGTTGAAAAGCCATCTTGTAGTATGAGGGTAGTTCCTGTATTGGTTAATAACTATAAGGATATCCAGTAACCAGAGTGCAGACCAACAGAGAAAGAGTGCTATTCGCTTGCTCCAGGTTGAAGATATCTGTGATCATGGGAGCAAGAAGGTAAAGTGTGGGATGCCAGCAGAATTACTTCCATTTTGACACACTGACCAGCAACCAAGCAGTAGATCATGTCTTTTTACAGCCATTCCAAATATCCTACTAGTCACCTCAGAACATGAAGTGGTACCAGCCTACCCCACCCTCACCCCCAAGACCTAAATGCCTTTCTTCCTCCTCTAGTCTCTTTTCTCTCCCCTCTTTTCTTGCTCCACCTCTTCTCTCATCTATTTCTTCCCTCCCCTTCCCTCACCCCTGAAAAGTGGCATGATGCAGTGGAAAGACCATAAGGGCTTTTGGAGTCAAGCAGACCTGGGTTTGATTCACACCTCTAGCACTTCCTAGCTGTGTGATCTTGAGCAAGTCACTTTACTTCTCAGAACCTCAGATTCCCCATCAGTGAAAGAGGAATAAGGATATTGCCTACTTCATTGGGATGTAAGAATCAAACAGAACAGCAGAAGTAGAATGTCTGACATGTGGTAGATGTTCAGGACTCAGTATATGGTAGAACCCCCCCCCCCCTCTGTCTCTCTCTCTCTCTCCTTCCGTCTAGTCCTTTCTCCTTCCCTCCCTTCCTCTCTCTCTGGCTCTCTCCTAGAGCAATACTTGCTGCTCTTAAGATTGGTTCCTGTGGGCAGGAGCCCCATTTGCCGTTAACAAGAGCAGGGGTCCCCAGTGAACAAAGCCAGAGGGAAATTTCATCTCCCATCTTCTCCTGTGGGAATCAGAGTCAGCTGAGGCCCAGTTTGAATCTGCCCACCTGGGCCCTGGGAGCTCGGACCTGGGGTTCCTGGTAAACACCTCTGCTCTGAGTACATCACTCCAGAGATGCTGGCAATGTCACTCCTCACCTTCAGTACCTGTCCCTGCTCTACAGCTCAGCCTGCCTGTGTCTACACATGCAGCCCTTCCATCTGGAATGAAATTTCCAAAGTGGGCCTTTGGCTCTGTACCCCAGCCCACTTGCCGCTACCTCCTTCCTAACTGCGAATGAACTTGGTTGGGGACAGGGAGGTGGGGCAGGGAGGCTCAGGGAGGTCAGCACAGCAGAGGCCTGCGACACCATCATCCTGATGAAGGTCTGGGCCTCAGCCCACCCATTCCCTCAGTTCTTGCCATCCCTCCTGCCTGTCCTGGGCCCAGGCCCAGAGCTGGCTTGCTGGGCCACACTGCAGTCATGCTGTTTTTGAATTCTCTCTCTGTTTTGTTCTCTGTTCTGTGCTGTTGTGTCTCCCCGTGTCTGGTCCCCAGGATCCGGCGCTAAGAAACAGGGCGAGGACTTAGCGGATAATGACGGGGATGAAGATGAAGGTATTTGGGGGCTGCAGGGCGCGGCGGCTGGTGCATGGCACAGAGCCCCTCCCCTTCTCAATGGGGAGAAGCCCCGTCTGTCTGTCTGTCCGTCCGTTGGTGTGTTTCTGTTCCTGTACAAGGCCGTTGAGCTGTTCCTCCGTCTTTGGCCTCATTGGCCACTGGGACTTCTGGGGTAATGGACACGGCTGGCAGGAGCAGGGGACCAACCACAAGTAGAGCCATAGGGAGGGTGTCTTCCTGGCCCTAGACCCTGACCCTTTCCCATCTTCTATGATTTATGGGCACCTGCCCATTTGTGGCAGCAAAACTGGTAAAGAGCAAGCAGGGCCAGGGAGGGTGGAGATAGGCACAAAGAAAACTGGATGGTGAGGGGATGCCTGGGTTTCCTCTCGGTCTCATGGGGAGCCTGGCTCCTTGGAGAGTGGCCCTGCTTGGGCACACAAGGGGCAAAACAGTGGCATTCAAAGATAGCACTTCCCCAGCTTTCTCCCCCAAAGAAAGATGGCACAGGGCCACAGGTTGCACTAGGTTGGGGACAGAACCAGAAAAACTATGGCCTAACAAGCCAGGCTGAGGCCCAGATACCATAGCTGTCAGCAATATGGACAAAGATTCTCAGGTGCCGATGGGACCTTCCTTGGAGTAGCAAGATTGTTTGTGCTGCAGCAGAGAGCATTCCCTTCTCCACCCATGCTCTGGGCCTGCCCCTTTGGAAGCCCTGGAGGGGCCAGACAGTTCAGGGGATCCACTGGTGACCAGCAGTGCTGTGCTGGTATGGCAGAGAGTGGGCCAGCTCACAGACTGACAAGTGACAGGCAAGTCAAGGTCAGGCCTGGAGCCCTCTCTTGACTGCTCCAGCCCCATACCATGCTGACTCGGCTTGGGATCAGCCCCTTGATGAGCCCTGGGGCACTAGCCTGGGTGGAGACATCTACTCTTAATTCTGGCTGGGCAGGCCTTTTCATGCCAAGTTCTGCTCCACCCCAGTGTTTCCAGCTAAGTTTGCCCAGGAAGAATAGGGGACATGGGCATGTAGTTAAGAAACCATGTCTATAAGGTTCCCCCACCCCATCTCTATCATTTACTACCCCCATTTCCCCACCTTCCTGTTCTCTTCCTGTGCCACCCCTTCTCCCCATCCTTCTTGTCTCTGTCTGCACTGGGGGGGCGGGGGAAATCCAGCTGCTGCCAATGGCCGTTTTTCCATGTAACTGGTCTAGTCCTGGGGGTTTCAGGGCTCCCCAGCTCCTGCTTTCTAAAGCCATGTCAGGTCCCAGGACTCCTGGGTGTGCAGGGCAGGAACTCACCTGATACTGCTAAGGGACCACCAAGCCCTTACTATTCCTTTTTCTCTCACCTCCAGAAGCCAGCTGTGGCCACCCAGCTCCAGATGAATTATGCCCACAAGGTCATCTTCAGTTGGGAGGCATTTGAAACCCAAATCTTAAAAAAACAAAAACAAAACCCATTCTACAATCTCAGCTCTCTCTGGCCAATACTTGAACTCCGGGCCTAGCAGCCCCATGAGTCCTGCCCTCAGGGATGTCGGTAGTGTCCTGGCACCTGGACTAGCTTTGCTGCCCGCACCCCCCTCCAGGGCTGGTGGGGGTAGGGGAGGAAGGGCATTCTACCTAGCCTATGTCTCACCCCTTCTCCTTACAGACATCCGGGACAGTGGTGCTAAGCCTGTCATGGTCTACATACACGGAGGCTCTTACATGGAAGGGACAGGCAACATGATTGATGGCAGCGTTCTTGCAAGTTACGGCAACGTCATCGTCATCACCCTCAACTATCGGGTCGGGGTGCTAGGTATGGTTCTCTGCCAGGTGCCTAGGAGGAAGGCTGGCTTTGAAAGGGGGAGGAAAGAATCCCAGAGAAGTCAACCAGGCAGTCCTGGTTTTCTAGCTGGTGTTAATGACCAGGCTCACAACATTATTCTTTCAACCTTATCCAAATATCAGGGGCTTTCTCACATTCCCAGGCCCATTTTTCAGAATAATTAGATGCCAGTGGAAATTCCGTTCAAATTTTGTACATTTTTTAAAGGAGGGGTTAGACGGAGTAGCCTAGGCTGGACTTGAACTCCTGTTTCTTCCTGCTTCCACCTCCCAAGTGCTGAGATTATAGGTATGGGCCATCATGTATGGCTCAAACTTCACACCTGTTAAGTCTCAAGGCAGACCTGTGTTACCAGACTTTTGCTTGGCTGAGTTTTGTAGGTCCTGTTAACTTTTTAGTGACTTATCTTCATCACTACCCACCCAGCCCCACAGTCCTAAGTATCTGTGCATATCCAGATATTCCTTCTAATCCACCTTGTGTCCACAGAGCCTTATACACTCACATATCACATCTATCCACCCACTCCCACGCATACAAATACTTCTCATTCCCCAAGAAGCATGCACACACAACTCCAGTCTACTCCTACACATACCTTCACAGAACGAGACACATACAGTCTCAATCACACATATATCCACATACTCACACACTATATGCTTCATATCCACACCCCACATAGATTTCTCTCACCTTCCATACGTACACACACATTTTTATATACTCTGCCCCACATCTTTTATCCACAGCTATACCATACGTACCATATACTCCCAGAGTCACAATTTCTGCTACCCCTATTTTGACACCTTACACAAATACCTAGAGTCTTTACTTCCACACCCAAACTCCATATTCCTTATGTGTACATAAATATGCCTTCCACCACCCCTACACATCCACACACACCCATATCCTCCTATATGTCCCACTTGTACATTCACTTCACACATGATGTACTTCACATATACATACATTTATATACCCTCTCCTACTCTATATAATGCAAACCAATATTCTTTCTCCTTGCATCATGGGTGTAACTTCCTACATGTCCACCCACCCTACAAGTTTATAAATACTGCACACACACACACACACACACACACACACACACACACACACACACCTCTGCGTCCATACTGCTAACCATTTCATTCACTATACAGATATCCCTTCACATATGCATATGGGATAGGCTCCCTCTACATACTTAGATACATACACATGTACACAGTCTTCCCACATAAACTCTGCCAATATATACCCAATACATACACATGTGCTCACCCCCTTGCCTCTTAAATACACATATATCCTTGTACCTCAAGCTGCATATGTACACACACACACACACACACACACACACACACACACACACCTCTATTTACCCTATCCATATTCATGTTCCCTCATGTTCCCTCTTATCCTTCCACACATACATCCCTTCACCCTACTCACATGCATACATGTATGTTTCCCAAAGCCTCCCACATACACCACCACGTACCCTACCTACCACATATTCTGCCATGTATATATACCTGTTTGGGTAATTTAGGCTGTTTCTCTATCTTGTACCTTCTCTGATGACTGCATGACTGCCAGTTCCTATCTGTGTCTGAGGTCTTGACATAAACAAATACCCCAGAGAAGCTGAGTGAGCATATAGGACTTTGTGCCCTTTTAGATGCTCATCCAGGGTTCATATTCTTGTTGTGGTGTGAAGAGGCCAAGTTCTTCCCTGGAGGATTGTATCCTTGGGATTTCTGTGGGGATCTGTGGGTCCAGATGTTGAAGCAGCAGTTAGTCTGCTTGGTTAAATTTGCTCATGGCTATGTTGCTTTGCCAGTTCCAGTCCCAGTAGTCCTAGTGCTGTATTTTGCTCCTGGGAGGGTTATACACACAGAATTGCAGTCTCTTCTTGACTTATTCTTAATTCTATGTGGGATATACATCTATTTGGAGTTCAATTTGGAGAAATGAGTACTGGCACATGCTTTTAATTCCAGCACTTAGAAGGCAGAGGCAGGAGTGTCTCTGTGAGTTCAAAGTCAACTTGGTTACAGAGAGAGAGAGAGAGAGAGAGAGAGAGAGAGAGAGATCTAATGTGTAGCCAGAGCTACATAGTAAGACTTTATTAAAAAGGAAAAAGAGAAAAAAAAACCTCTGGAAAAATTATATGCCTGAAAAAAATCTTTTAGATTGTTTCTCCTTCAGTGAATCCCTGGGACCCTGAGTGTGGAACATGCAGGGTACCTTTCTGATCTCTTCATGATCTGATGGGCTTTAGATTTCATGGCTCTTCCCTGTTCCCCTGTCTTACTGTGCTGCCTCAGACACCATGGCAAGGTTCTTTTTTTTTAATAATTTATTTTTTATTTCTTCAAGTTACATCTCAATTACAATCCCCTCCCTACTCCCCCCTCCAGTCCCACTCTTCCACCCTCCTCCCCCTCAACCCCCCATCCTCTTCCCTTCTTTTTTTTTAGTTTAAGGTATTTCTTTTTTCCTCCCAACAGCTCTCCCTTTCAGTCCAAAAAATGGTTCTTTTTCTTATAACTATAAATACAATACAAAACAACAGAAATAAATAGGCCACAATTATAACAGTTATATGGCTTAGCATACATTCCCAATGTCCAGTCCATAAGTATTTGGCACCTGACTTTAACATTCTACTATCTAACCATCTCCATGAGTTTAAAGTTCTATATCTAACTGAGCTTTCATACTAACTTGCATCACAATTTTAAAAATATCTTCTTAGATCCAGAACACTCTCTTGATTCCTAAACAACTCAAAATTTAACTATGAGACTCTAGCTATCTATTCTTTAACCACCTCAGAGACCTGAGAGGGATAAATATATCTGATTATATAGGAAGTGCAGGGCCTGCAGCTTCCAAAACTAAGAAATGACATACCAGTGTCTGAATGGCAAGGTTCTTATGTCCTGTTCAGAAAGGGGATCTGAGTGTCATGGTACCACAGAGGTGACTGTAAACTCACACACCAGGCCACACAGTTCTGAAAGAGCAACAAAGCCACAAAGGTGATCATACACAGATAGTCCATACATAGGTGTACAGTAATTGATAGCCCGAAGCAATTGTCTAATTTCTCTTCTCTAACTAAAAGAAAATACTTGATGCAGCTGCTTTTAAGGATTATAAATACAGGACTACATTTTACAAGGTGTACTGGAATGTGCAGAGGATGCTAAGAATATAAGCCAATACTTATTATCAGACCAGCAGGGAATGGAAGAAAAGAAAGGTGGAGAAAGAACGTGAGGAAAACTAAGGCAAAGAATAAAATGACTGATGAGAGAAAAGAGGTTGGGAGTACCATTGGGACATGAGGCAGAGAAGAAACACTAGCTTTCGCCATGATCCAAGGTCTCTGCGGCATTGGTCAGGAGTTGTGGGCTGTAGAGAAGGTAGCTGGGTGGGAGCACTGCGTGTGCTATCCTGGTTTTAATGGTCACCTCTCATCCCTTCAGCCACCCTAATGTTTCAGCTTCTCTATGAGAAATTCTTAATCTTGTTTGTTCATTTGTTTTTATTTAAGACAGGTTTTTTTCTGTATACCCTGGCTATTCTGGAACTCGCTCTGTAGACCAGGCTGGTCTCAAACTCAGAAATCCTCCTGCCTCTGTCTCCTGAGCACTGGGATTAAAGGCGTGCTCCACCACCACCTGGCTGAAAAAAATCTTAACCTTTGAGGAGGCCTTGTACTCTGAGATTCTGATGACAGCTATGGATTCTTCATCAGAACAATACAGACACGCACAGAATTTTTGTTTCTAAAGACAAAGTCTCATCATATAGCCCAGGCAGCCAGCCTTGAGCTTGAGGCCCTTCTGTCTCTGCATCCAAGCATGGGGTTATAGTCACACACCACTACACTCAGCACACAAATAGGTAAAAAAGAGGACTTCACAGTTCCCCTTGAAGCTCAGGTTAAGAGCACTGACTTTACAATCTCCTCTCATTTGGAGAACCAGAAAAGTGCATCTTTGAGATGAAGTGATTAATGATCCAAATAACATTCCTCCACAATCAGAAAGAGTTACAAACTAAGATTTGGTCAGAAGTTCCCGACCACTTCTTATGTAGTTTTTATTTCCCTTTCTGGAACACAAATAGAACCAATAAGCCACTGATTGCATTCTGGGTACATACAAGATGTTTTTGTCTCTTGGCACCAGATGTAGAACATGAGTTTGTCCCTGACGCTTGGGGAGTTCACTGTGTAGCTCTGTTTTGTTTTCCAAAGTATATTTAAAAAAAGAAAAAAAAAAAAAAACAGGCGGCCAGTTTTGGCCTCCAGTTGTATACATTCACTTGCCTTTCCTCCTAGCAGCATCTCCTGAGTACTGAGTGTTGTCAGTCCATGGAAGCTTCTCTAGGGATCTTGAGAATTTCACTTGCTAATTCATGGAGATCTCCTCCCACCTCTGACCCACCAAGACAGAAGGTGTAGCTATTATTTGAGACACTCCCACTCATCTCAAGACCAACAGAACAAAAGGACTGCCAGGATATAGCATGTGGAAATACCTAGAAGTAGTGGATATACTGAGAAAGTAATGGCTTGCCAAGTTTTATACTGGGTTCCAGAATTCATTTAATTCCACATCATTGCTCAAGTATCCTCCAGGCAAGCTGAAAACATGGTGAGTGGAAATCCTGGAGTGACACAAATACCTAGTTTTGATACAATCTGCCATATTCCTCCATCTTCTGTTGACAAGCTGCTTATGTGTACTGCAGTATAAACTTGGGTTCAAGGAGGATGACTCAGATTTATTTTTACAACTTGTGGAGTCGGGTATTTGAGTCTTATGATCCTATAAAGCTATCAATGAATGGCTTTTCTCCAAGGCTGCAAGGCTTGTGCACTCCTGATCAGTCATGCTTACCCCATCACCTTCTGAGCCTGTTGGCTATAGCATTTGGAGCAGGACTCTGTGTAGTGAGGATCAATGGCATGGCCCCAGCCACATACTTCACTGTTCCTTGCCTGGAAGCTCATGAGGTCTGAGGGAGCAGAGGTATGGCCAAACCCTCTACTCAGGCTTTCCAGGTTTTGTCCTAATCTAGATTTTTCATGTTGGAGTATTCTACTCTACATCCAATGGCATGATTCCCTTGCTGGCTAGGATAGGAGAGCTCAATCTCTCTCTCTCCCCAGGCTGGCCTTGAACTCACTCTGTGTGGTCTTGAACTCAAAATTCTGCTACCTCCACCTTTGGGGTCCCGTGGAGGTGTGCAGCACCATGTCCAACTAGGGCAGACAACTTTGACTATCTCACTGAATGATGCTTCGACAAAGATTGAGCCCAAATCTATTGTCTAAGTGACAGAAAGGGATAAAAAGAATATAAGGGAAGGAGAGGAAAGAAGGAAGACACATGGTAAATTTTGCTAGGGGATCTTAAGTCTTGGGCAGCTGAGCTAGGTTTGGCCAGCTCTTCCTCCTCCTCCCTCTCCTTCTTCTTTTCTTTTTCCACCACACCCAGCTAGGTTTTATGATCCACAGGAATCATTTGCATTTCTGAATGGGACCTCCCACAGAGACTCTGCTTCTCCCCCTCCCCCCAATTTGAAGGAACTGGAGTTCTTCCACTCAGGCTTACTCTAATTCCCTCTTCTTTCCTCATCTGGAACCTGGGGTTAAGGAAGACTTGTGCAAAAGTTCTGAGATGAAGACTGACATCCTTACTACTTACATATTTAATTTGACTAAAGGAAATTAATGACATACTTGGAGGTGGTAAGATGGATTCTTTTGCAGAAACTAGGTACAGAAAGACCTGAGAAAGATAGTGATGTGGTTTTTCTGCCTGCTTGGCTCTATTTGAATTAAGCTTCTGCCTGCAGACTGCCAGGACTGCCAGCCAGCTCTCTGTGAGCTGTGGGCTCCTCCAACATGGCCCTGAACCAAGCTGATTCCAGGTGCTGTGAACAGGCTTTTAACTGTGGAGTCAAAGGATACTGATCCAAGTGTGGGTTTCCAGTGTGTGGGAGCACAGCAATTACACCCACCTGGAAAGGACCCTTCCAGAAGCCTAGGGCAGGAGGAGATAGATGGAGCCATCTAAGGAACCCAGGGATCAAGGAAGAGATAGAGGAAATGAGGCAGCAGGATCAGTCTAAAATGGAAGCACAGGGTGTGTGTGTGGGGGGGGGCGGATATAGGACATCTCTGTGGGATAGCCAGCAGGTGGGCGGGAAGGTAGTCTCCATGGTAACAAGTCTCCACGGCAGCAAATCCCAGCAGGTGGGTGGGAAGGTAGTCTCCATGGTGACATGTAGTCTCCTCAGCAGCAAATCCCAGTGGGTGGGCAGGAAGACCTGTTTCTGTGGTAACGCAGTGCAGTGCACTGACTTCCTCATTTCTCCATCAGATGAAAAAGATGATCTGACCCAGTGGTTTCTCAACCTTAACAGGCATCAGCATCACCTGGAGAGCTTGTTAACAACACAGATTGCTGGGCTGCATCCCCTAGAGTTTTGATTGCTTAGATATTGGAGGAAGGGAAATTAGGACCTGCCCTGAGAGTGATGAGAAGGGGGCCATACCAAAGCCCTGAAAAGAGGTGGAGATGGACAGATTTGCACAGAAAGGGCAAGGCGAGCTTAGGCACTGCTGTCTGTGAGCTCTTTACTTCAGAGAAAAAATGAAGGGGGAAATGTAACTATAGATCTACCATGTTTTGCTTATGCTCATTTTATCCTTGTTACAACCCTTTGAGGTATTTTTATCTCCATTTTACAGAAGAGGAAACTACGGCCCAGAGATTTTAAATAACTTGCTGAAGGCCACATGCCTAAGATGTATTCATCCTGGATATAACCAAGGACTGTTTGGCTCTAGGGTCCTTGCTTTCTCCCCACTGTATCTTGTCTGATATTAGGATCACATCCCAAGATACTACATCAGGGCAGAGAATGCTGAGTTCTGGCCATTTGTAAGCTCTGCAGTTTAACTCTTCTGCCTAGAGGAAACAGTTACATCAAATGGTCCACCCCCTCCTTCTAAACTAGATCATGAGTAGGAAGCAGGGCCCTTACCCTGCCTAGATTGGTGATGCTAGACCTTGCAAAAGAAGCAGTGGTTTATGTTAGCATTACTGACATGGGAAGGTCTACACGGCTGCATGCTTATCCTCCACATGACACCTCTCCAAATTCATTTGTGTCATCATAACCCAAATCCTGCATCCCTCCACCTTCATTATCCTCATACTTTTTGTCGAATCTAGGTTTCCTGAGCACTGGCGATCAGGCTGCCAAGGGCAACTATGGGCTCCTTGACCAAATCCAGGCCCTCCGCTGGGTGAGTGAGAATATTGCCTTCTTTGGAGGAGATCCCCGTCGAATTACTGTCTTTGGCTCGGGCATCGGTGCATCCTGTGTCAGCCTCCTCACACTGTCTCATCATTCTGAGGGTGAGTAGCTCTTGAAGATCAACATAGAACAGTTTAACGCTGGTACACATTGAGCTCCAGGTATCCCAGGCTCCAGAATGCCTGGCTCCATATCTCAGGCATGCCGAGTGGAATCAGCCCTCCTACCAGCTCTAGGTCCCTTGTGGGAGAGGGGGAAGGGAAATGTTTCTTCACAGGAAGAAGCCCTTCTCCTCTCGTGAAAGAATCCCCATTCACACCCTGAGAACCATGATGCTCCAGTTCACATGGAAGTCTTATTTGGGAGAGTGAGAATAGAATGCCTCTCTCTGAAGGACAATAGTTCCTTGTAGGCAAGGAAATCTTTTAGTATGGGAAGGGCGTGTTACTTCAAAGTCAAAATCTAAGGTGTAAATTGGTTTCTAAGTATGAGAAACACTCATTGTCCACCTTTCTCTGGTGGGGGGGGGGGGGAGTCTGTACAAGAGGAGAAATGGTCTAGAGTGAAAGGTGTGTCCAAAGCAAGAATCTAGCCTAAGAGGCTGGCTGCTCTGAGGGAGGCAGACTGTAGTTGAATTACAGACTCACTCCAGGGCTATACACCTCACTGAAAGGACACTCATTTTTACCCTGTTTCTGGCATAGGTCCTTCTGCCAGTGAGTTTCTGAAGAGCTTGCTTATGCCCTATTTTGCTAGGCAAGGGAACGTTTTCTCTCCATCTAGACTATGGAGAGTATTATATCTCTGAGAGGCAAAGCTGAGCTTCTTATGGAGAAAAATTGTCCTTGAAATAAGTGCCCTTCTCTAAAGTGATGAAGTATGTGATGAAGAACATGTTTTTATGGCTGAGATTGACCCTGTTAGGGAGTGCTCTCACAAGAAGCCTTGCCATCTTTTGAAGAAGGCTTGTATCTAAAAGTGAGGAGCCAATTTCACTGCCCCAGAAGCTCTGTCCCTGAGCCCTTCTAGAAACTTCACCAGTGGAAGACTAAAGTATGGCTTGCATCTGCACAGAGAGAGAATGGGAAGCCGGGCATGGTGGTGTACACTTGAAATCCCAGCAGTTAGGAGGCTGAGGCAGGGGGACTGCCACAAGTTTGAGGCCAGCCAGGGCTAAGAGCAAGACTCCATCTCAAAAAAATAAGGTACACACACACCTGCACACACACACGCACGCACCTGCAGAGAGAGAGAATATGAATGAATGAGTGACTGACTGAATGAATGAATGAAAGGAAAGGGACCTGAGTCTCATCTCCAGCACCACCAGTAAGAGTATCTGTTTCTAGGTGACAGTAGAATGAACAAGAATCCTCTTTTTTTTTCCGCTAGAGGAGGGTGAGATGATTGGCTGTAAGGGTGCCTGTGTCTGAAGAGAAGCCTGGCACCTCTTCTGACTGGGACTTTTTACTGGGATAAGACATTTCTGGAATGACATTGTGCTGTGCATCTTAAGGGGGACTGTAACTCTGGAAACATGGCTTTTTTAAAGATTTGTACTCTCTGGGTAGAGGTGTGGCTCAGTGACAAAGCACTTGCCTATCCTATGGGTTGCTCTGGGTTCCATCCACAGCACTAATAAACGTATCGTGGAGGAGAATCTGGGAAAATGGCTCTCTCTGAAACAGTAATCTATACTCTTCTGGCCTTCTCTGCTCATGGAAAGCATCTTCCCACTGGCCCTGTGTACCTGGGAGTACTGGAACCAGGAATAGATAGTTCTTTTAGAGAGGTGGAAGAATCTTCTTTTGAATTTGGGGGATGGGGTCCCTCTAGCTCAGAGAGTCTGGGTGTGATATGTCCTCCGTAGCTTCAGCAAAAGGCGATCTGTGCAGAACCCACACTGCCAAGGCACGTGCCAGGGGACTCTCAGACCCTGGGGCCTTTGCTCTTGGGATTCATCCCTAAACTCCCAGAATGTGGGGCTCTCTCCTGCCTGCATTTCTCATCTCTCATGAAAAAGACCCCTTTGTGGTGTAAGTGCCAGCTCCCTGGTGGTGTGTTGGCACAGAAGTGGGCCCAGCTGGGCAGGAAGCAAGAGGGAGAGACAAGGACTGATAAAGAGAGGAGGGAGCATAAGGAGGCCCATGTTTGGGACTCAAGGGGTTAATTCTCCCTGGCATTTCCCTTAACCCCCAAGTTACCAACCCCTGTACCAGGATTAGGAAGCAGTGGGGGGGGGATGACTTGACAGGGAAACAATCAAAGAAGGGGCTCAGCATCCCTCACCCACCTCCCCCCATCCCGTCTTGTCATTTACTGACAAAAGACTAGCTCTTCCTTCATAGCCAATTCATAGCACAGGGTGGCCTCAGTGACAAAAGATAAAATGTTTTATGGCCATATATATGACATGACAGCTCTGACCCATATCACCTGTATTCTGTAGGGCTTTTCCAGAGGGCCATCATCCAAAGTGGCTCTGCTCTATCTAGCTGGGCTGTGAACTACCAACCAGTGAAGTACACCAGCTTACTGGCAGACAAAGTGGGCTGTAACGTGCTGGACACTGTGGATATGGTGGATTGTCTTCGACAAAAGAGCGCCAAGGAGCTGGTAGAACAGGACATTCAGCCAGCCCGCTACCATGTGGCTTTTGGCCCTGTGATTGATGGGGATGTCATTCCTGATGACCCTGAGATCCTTATGGAGCAGGGAGAGTTCCTCAACTATGATATCATGCTAGGTGTCAACCAGGGTGAAGGTCTCAAGTTTGTGGAAGGGGTGGTGGACCCTGAGGATGGTGTCTCTGGAACTGACTTTGACTACTCTGTCTCCAATTTTGTGGACAATCTGTATGGCTATCCTGAGGGTAAGGACACCCTGCGGGAGACCATCAAGTTCATGTACACAGACTGGGCAGATCGTGATAACCCTGAGACCCGTCGTAAAACACTGGTGGCACTCTTCACTGACCACCAGTGGGTAGAACCTTCAGTGGTGACAGCTGATCTGCACGCCCGCTATGGCTCACCTACCTACTTCTACGCCTTCTACCATCACTGCCAGAGCCTTATGAAGCCTGCATGGTCAGATGCAGCTCATGGGGATGAAGTGCCCTATGTTTTTGGTGTCCCTATGGTAGGTCCCACTGACCTTTTCCCCTGCAACTTCTCCAAGAATGATGTTATGCTCAGTGCTGTTGTTATGACTTATTGGACCAACTTTGCCAAGACCGGGTAAGGAGAAAACGAGTGTCTTCTTTGGGACTCTAGCATGCACTCCCCTTTGCTCTTCTATCTAACCTCTTCCATTATCTCTCTTTCCATTCAGTTCCCTAAATCTTGCATGTTAATACCTTTAGTCTCCTTCTTGCCATGATTCTGTGCTCCCCCTTTCTTCAATTTTGTTGTTGAAGGGAGTAATAGAGCTCTTGCTGAGCATACCCCAGCCAGGCCCTGGTACTTAGAGCCACCAAACAATAATTGTGTTGAAGCTCAGAACACTGTTAGTATCAGGACTGAGTAGGGAGGTGTTACTGGCAGAATTGTGGGATTTAAGGTTAGCTGGTCAGAGGCAATATGAAAGGGGAAGAAGGCACATTTGGAAAGAATCTTCCAAGGGCTCTTGATAAAACTGGGCAACTGAAAGGACTGATAGCTACTCAGTGGAATATGAAAAGGCAAAGCATCTGCATAGCCTGATGGCAGCGGATGAGCTCAGGGAAGAATGAAATGCTTTCATGCTGCCTGCCATGGGAACTAGGAGTTCAAGCCCTGGGGAAGAAAAGGGTGGGGGAGGCGATGGGACCCTGAAAAACATGGAAGTCATGGGAAATTTTAGACTGGTGGGAGTGAGAAGGAGGCTGGGCCTTTTCTTTCTCCAGGTAACATGGTGACCCCAGATTTCAATGTGGTATTTCAGGGATCCCAACAAGCCGGTACCCCAGGATACCAAGTTCATTCACACCAAGGCCAACCGCTTTGAGGAAGTGGCCTGGTCCAAATATAATCCTCGGGACCAGCTCTATCTTCACATCGGGCTGAAACCAAGGGTTCGTGATCATTACAGAGCCACAAAGGTAGCCTTTTGGAAACACCTGGTGCCCCACCTGTACAACCTGCATGACATGTTCCACTATACATCCACGACCACCAAAGTGCCGCCCCCGGACACCACCCACAGCTCCTACATCACCCGTAGGCCCAACGGCAAGACCTGGAGCACCAAGCGACCAGCCATCTCACCTGCCTACAGCAATGAGAATGCCCCTGGGTCCTGGAACGGGGACCAGAATGCAGGGCCACTCCTGGTAGAGAATCCTCGAGACTACTCCACTGAACTAAGTGTTACCATCGCTGTGGGGGCCTCCCTCCTGTTTCTCAATGTGTTGGCCTTTGCTGCCCTCTATTACCGTAAGGACAAACGACGCCAGGAGCCCCTGAGGCAGCCTAGCCCCCAGAGGGGAACCAGTGCCCCTGAATTGGGACCTGCTCCAGAGGAGGAGCTGGCAGCATTACAGTTGGGTCCCACTCACCATGACTGTGAAGCTGGCCCCCCACATGACACACTGCGCCTCACAGCATTGCCCGACTACACCCTGACCCTGCGGCGCTCCCCTGATGATATCCCACTCATGACTCCCAACACCATCACTATGATTCCCAACTCCCTGGTTGGGTTGCAGACCTTGCACCCCTATAATACCTTTGCCGCAGGGTTCAACAGTTCTGGGCTGCCCCACTCACACTCCACTACCCGTGTATAGCTCAAGCCCAGAGCACAACCCATCTCCCAGTTCCCTCCCTCCCTCTCAGACCAACAAACACACATGCACACACATATATGTACACGCACGCACCCACACCCTACAGCAGACCCATCTGCACAAACACAGACAGATGTGGACATGCACCCACATGTACAAAAACACAAATCCAGAAGTGAACCTGAACAGGCCCTTCAAATGGGGATAAGTATAAGTCCATGGTAGCAAGAGCCCATGGAACAGCAGCTAGAGCTAGCTCCCTGAGCCCGACCATAGGTACTCCTGGGGCCCTGGAAGCCACAGCCGGACACCCCTTGGTGCTCGCCTTCTTGGAACTGCACCGTCTACCATCTGCAGACTTGGGAGCTTTTAAAGAGCAGGACAGCTCTTCCTCCCCCAGACTTGGTCTTTTCTCTGGGTCTTGTTTTTGTTGTTTTTTTTTTTAATTGGAACCAATGATTTTTCCAGCCCATTGAATGCTAAGCAGCTCTGGAAGGGAGGGCTCCAAGATCAGGACTCTGGTTCTGGGACTCCCAATGTTCATACAATCAGAATAAAGGACCCTCCAAGACAGTAACAGATGGGCACAAGACTACGGGGTGAAAGGAGGAAGAGGCTAGCAATGTATGGGGCTGGAGGGCCATGAAGGACAGAGCACCAACTGGCTCCGTGTCCCCATAGAGAACTACAGAGCCTACGGGGTGACCTGCTTCTGCAAAGACCAGCAGCAGCAGCCTGACTAAGGGGAGCCAAGGTTTGGTAAACTAACTACTGTGGAGGCCCTGACCGTATTGGGCCCCTGGGTATATAATCTGGGTTCTGCTTCTGCCCTTGGGGACATGATATCAGAAATTTGCCCCATTTTCTTTACAGTCTCTTTGTGTCATTTCTCTTTCAAAACAGCGGTGTTTTTGTTTTGTTTTTTTTTTAATTTGGGTTGTTGTTGGCTTTTTTTTTCCTTAAGAAAAGTTCTTAAAACACTAACGGAAACCCATGGAGTTTGTCCTTTGTAAAAATTTTAAACACAGTGTCTTGATATAAAAATAAAAAATCCAGTTAGCACTCCCAACCTGACTCCCTTGCACAGGCCTGCCCCAACAGCTGCTGGAGCCAGGCGCCTGCTCAGGCTGGAAGCTCAGTGCTCCAGCAGCGTGTGGGTTCCTGCCTTGTAGCGCCTACAAGTCTGGGCTGTGGTCTGCTTACCCTGGGCTCCCTGCACAAAGCTTCTCTGATCCTAATCATGTTGCTGTACCATCCTCCTGCCCCCAGTGCTTTGAGTTTCTGCAGCTGAAACCTCTCATCGCCTTGGGCCTCCTAATGAAACAGCAAAAATAATATTTCCTTCCTCCTCTGCCACCAGGCCACCACCACTGCTACCACCACCTCCTCCAATGCCATCACTACTATGGTCATCACCTTGCCCTCATCTTGGACTGGTGGCTAGGAGGAGGCTTGACCTCTGACCTGCTGAAATTCTTTCTCCTGTGGAAATGCAGTACATGTGGCATCAGCCTCTGGCCTCTGTCTCCACTGACTTACAGAAGGGCCACTCTCCTTCCCTCAAGGGATGCAGGTTTCCTTTTCTGTGAATTGGAATAGCAGAAGTCATTGGAGATAAATTTCTCTGGGGGACTGTCACTAGTGGCTCCCTGACAACTCTGGGGGATGAATTCAAGAGGGGTGGGGATAGGGTTAGCATTGTGGGATTTCCTATTGTCCTCTGTGACTTGAAGGCTGAACTTGAAATTTGCTCATCAAGTGTGACATTTGGGCAGGGTTGCTGATACCTCAGAAGCCAGGAATAGAATTCTTCAAAGTGACCCTGACAAAATAAGGGAGATCAGCCATCATAAGGCAGGATGATGTGCAAAGGGGACAAGTGCAAGGTAGTGTATTCAAAGATCAAAACCCAGAACTAATACACTAATGTGTTGCCTGGGACAAGAATGGAGACAATGGTTGATTCAACACAGGAACAGTTAACAGAAGGCCTGGGAGAAGGAGTGCATGTTGTGTGATTTCATGATTGGAGAGTAGCTTTGGGCTCTCCTTTTTTCTTTTTTTCTTTTTTCCTTTATTCTTTCTGAAGTAAAGATACTAGCATATAGTAACAAAAATGTCAGGGAGGACCTGGGAAGTAATCACAGTGACTGTTGAAAGAGAAGTCACCCCAGCAGCATATAGTCCAACCTTCTTATACCTGGAAGGAGGAACAGGAAAGGGAGAACCAGAAGTTCAAGGTTATCCTCAGCTACATAGTGAACTCGAGGCAAGCCTGGGCTACCTGAGACTCTGTGTGTGTGTGTGTGTGTGTGTGTGTGTGTGTGTGTGTGTGTGTGT
>CAJQZJ010000217.1:660088-697131 GCA_907164525.1 Lophiomys imhausi
TGTGTGTGTGTGTGTGTGTGTGTGTGTGTGTGTGTGTGTGTGTGTGTCTGTGTTTATGCCATATGTATGCAAGTGCCCTGGAGGCCAGAAGAGGGTATCCAATCCCCTGGGGCTGGAGTTAGAGTTGTTTGCAATCTGCCAGACATGGGTGCTAGAAACCTAACTCAGGTTCTCTAGAAGAGCAGGAGGTGCTAACTCCTAAGGCATCATTCCAGCCTCAAGACCCTGTTGTGAAAAAACACAAATAAAAAAGAGACCTAGAATTTGACGCAATAGTTTATGATCCTGTTCTCATCCTCTTGGACTTGCTCTAGTCCAGAACTGGTTAAGCATCAACAGCTCGAGCTTTGGTGGGCATATTTTAAGTGGGTGGGCAAGCAAGGAGTGTTTGGAGAAAAGCAACATCTCTAGGCCAAAGGCTGTGCTGTTGGGTTGCTTTGTTTGGTTGCTTTGATTTTGCTTTGTTCATTGTCTTTATTTTTATTTTTATTTTTTGAGACAGGGTCTCAAAAACCTGGCTGGCCTGAAACTTGCTGTGTAGACCAGGCTGGCCTGAAACTCACAGACATCCACCTGCCTCTGTTTCTGAAGTGCTGGAGTTAAAGGTGTGCACCACCACATCCAGAAAAATATTTTCTTTTTAAAGAATTTGTTTTTATTTTTTTAGATTTATTTATTTTATTTTATGTGTATGAGTGTTTTGCCTGTATATATGTATATGCACTGTGTGTGTGCCTGATGCCCAAGGAGGTCAGAAAAAGGAGTTAGATCCCCTGGAACTGGAGTTGTGGGTGGTTGTGAGCCACCATGTGGGTGCTTAAAACTGAACCCAGGTCCTCTGCAAGAGTAACAAGTGCTCTTAACTATTAAGTCAGCTCTCCAGCCCCAGATTTTATTTGTATGTATATGTGTGTGCACGTCAGATCCCCTGGAGCAGTAGTTACAGGCAGCTATCAACCATGGGTCATGTGAGCTAGGAACTGAATTCAAGGCCTCTGGAAGAGTAATACACGCTCTTAACCACTGAGCTATCACTTCAGCCCCCAGTTGGCTTTTTATGTTGGTTTTGCTTGAGACAGGATCTCTCTATGTAGTCTTGGCTGTCCGGGAATTTGCTACATAGACCAGGCTGGTTTTGAACATACAGAGATCTGCCTCTGAGTGCTGGGATGAAAGGCATGTACCATCATGCCCTGCCCTAGATTGCTTTTTTTTTAATGTAGAAAGAAAGAAACTGATGAAGAACAACCAATGGTTGCCAAATACCTACTATGTAACAAGTGTGCTTTGACCATCTTCAAAATGTGACTCCTGAATAAAGACCGAGCTGTGTTGTTTCATGGCCTGTGTACTGCACTCCTTCTGAGGATGACAGAGTGGAAACAACTAAGAGAAAGCCAAGGAGTGATATAGGTGTGGTCAGGAGGTGCTCTAGGTACCCTGAAAACCCTCAACAGTAGCCGCCAAATGGAATGACTGTGCGGTGTCTTTCACCCTCTGAGAGTCTGGATGATGCCATGTTTTGGGTCCTTTTTGTCTGTATTTTCATGTTTAACCTTTAGTTGATCCATTTCAGATATTCCCAATGGGGCCTCTCATAGTAGAGAGACTCCAATTTAGGAGATTGTTTCATGGGGTGATTTAGATATGGCATTTCTTCTCACACACTCAAGATGCCATAGTAAAGCAGGGACCCATCAATGAGAAGCTTCAGTTGATTCTCACACCTTTCAAAGACCTGGATGGATAAGACAGACAGGATTTCAAAATGATTGACTGATCCCAGACCCATGTGGTTTCATGGTCTGGGCCTCATTGCTGAGCAGTAGCCCTGAGCTCACATTGCACAAATCATTCTTGTTTAAAGTACAGTGTGCTGGACACAGCTATTTTAGGATCTGTATTCGTAGTGTGTGTGAAGGGTCAGAGGTTTCAAATCCCCATGCAAGCCGGGTGACCATGACTGTGACTCTAGGTCTGTCCCTATGCTAGCTTATGTGACTATCGGAGGTGAAGACACTCATCCCAGCACATACTATCAGGAACCATGCTCAAAGGAAAGCAATGTCTCCCTAGGGAAGCTCTGGCTGCTCAGAAGTACTCTATGTCATGGTCTCCTCAATAACATCCCACACAGCACAGATGTGTTCTTTAGTCTCAGGACTACCTGTTTGGATGGGAAAAAGCGAATCACCACAGTTACAGATCAATAAATATGGAACAGATGGGGGAGGGGACACAAATAAATAAAAGGTTCCTTAGGGATAACTCATAAAACAAAATAAAGATTGCTCATCCCTGTACAGAGTCAGGAAAACTGATCATCCTCCCACCCCTGTTCAGCTCACCCTCTTTGATGAGGAGACTGGAAAAGTCCATGAAGAGAAAGCCATGGTCACAGTGGCCTGGAGTTAGACAAAGAAGCATTCTTGGGACAAGACAGAAAATTTCAGAATGGGTAAAGGTAGATGTAGGGGGCTCTTAACTGCTCAAGGGATCATTTGCAAAGAGATTCTGCTTTGGTCACTCGGTCAGATTTACTAACTAACCCAAAGCTAGTAAATTCCCTTTTTGGAAGTCCAAAATGTTAACAACCAAGTATAAGATGTGAGCGATATTAATAAGAGTATATCCCTCAAAATGAAGGAGAAGAATGTCCTGTATGTGCTGTTCTACACTCATCAGACCACACCTGGTATCCTCTGTTCAGTTCAAAGCACTAGACTGCAGCAGAGATGGCAACAAAGTATGCCCAGAGAAGAGTGGTGGGGACAGCGAGAAGGTTGGAGAAATGTGTCTGATGTGGGCAAATCATTATGGGATGGCCGGGGGTGGGGGGAGAGAAACTGTAGGTTTGGTATATTTGTTTTATTTGTTTGAGACGGGATCTTACTATGTAATCCCAGGTAGACTGTAATCTGCTATATTGACCAAGCTGGCCTTGAACTCATAGAGCTCCACATGCCTCTGCTTCCTGAGTGCTGGCTTGAAGCTGTAGGTTTGTTATGTGTGACTGACTGACTCCAAATGCTCCAAGATCTGATGGGTGGAAGTTCTAGGAAAACAGATATGGATTCAGCATTAAAACGCTGCTCTTTTTGCCTTTTAAAATATTTATTTATTTACTTACTTATTTTCGTGTGAGTTGTTTGCTTTTTCTTTGCTTTTTTAGACAGGGTCTCATGTAGCCCAGGCTGGCCTCAAATTCACTGCATAGCAGAATATGACTCCAACTTCTGATACCTTTTTTTCCACCTCCTGAGTACTGGGGCCACAGGTATGCACCACCATGCCCAGATTCTGCAGTGTTGGGAATGGAACCAAATGTCTTATGCATGCTAGGTGAGCCCTGTACCCACCAAGCTCCAGGAGCAGCCCTGATCTTCCCTTTATTTTTTTATTTTTATTTTTATTTTTTTTGGTTTTTCGAGACAGGGTTTCTCTGTATAACAGCTCTGGCTGTCCTAGACTCACTTTGTAGACCAGGCTGGCCTCGAACTCACAGAGATCCGCCTACCTCTGCCTCCCAAGTGCTGGGATTAAAGGCGTGCGCCACCAACGCCCGGCTCCCTTTATTTTTTTTTTAATAAAGAAAACTTGTAATAAAAGTTTCAGCTCATGATTGCAGCCTTAGAGTTTTTTGAAATTTATTATCAATTGTTTCAAAAAGAGAGAAAAAAACCAGATGACCTAAGATCCCAACATGAGCACTTTGATGTATTAGTAACACCTTGTAATCAGACCAGACTTCCCAAAGAACAACAGAGAAGTTGAGTTTCCAGCCCCAGATTTGGATGACTCACAATTACCTGTGACTCGAGATCCAGGGGTTCTGATGTCCTCTTCTTTAGCAGTTCTTTATCAACAGAGATAGCCAGACCATGACTGGACAAGCACTCCATGAGACTGATGCAATGGTGGCGAAATACCTGATTAAAGAGCTGACTGGGTAACCTCCAGGCTCACTGAGATCTTGTGATAGCTGATCTGAAAGGTCTCCTGAGAAAGTATTCAGGAAAATATTTCTGAAGCATAGGGGCATGGTGGGCCAGAGACAAAGAGATTGGAGGCAGAGATAACAACTGGCTAAGAGGTACCCGCTCTGCAGGCTACAGCTGCTTTTCATCTCTATCCTCTTTATTTGAATTTTAAAATCGCGCTGTCAGTTATGGCCTTGCTAGTTTAGGCAACCTCTTTTCCAGCTGCTGATCTTGTCCCTGCTTAAGAACATCTCAAGGCCATTGCAGAGTGGATCTTCCGAAACTATTCTGAAGTCCCTTACTGGAATGAATCCAAGTTCGTTCCCCATATTACCCAGCCTCCACTCTTAACAATGACTTCTTCTCAAGCAAAACTAGATGAATCCTTCTGCCAACTGGCCCTTGAAGCAGCACTGTCGGTCTGGGTCTGTCCATCTCTTCTGGAGGATAAGCAGCTGTTATGCGGTGCTTTCTCAGTCCTATTGCACTCCTGCATTCTCAATCCTGTACTTTGCTCCAGGGTTGCTAATGTTTCTTTGTAATGCCCAAGTCCAAGCTCAGAAAGATCCGCCACAGTGGCCTACTATGCACAACACAAGGCAGAGCTCCCCCTCTCACCTGTTAGAGCTGAACTGATTCGCATCTGGGGAGCTAATGTCCAGGACTGTTGAATACCCCCAACACTTGAAAGCATGCATGCAGATGGATGGGAAGTCATGTCTCTCCTACCAAGTGTTAAAGCAAATGCAGATGCATTTAGCCAACTGGGTTCTAAAGATTTACATTTCATTTCATGATGGCCTTTTGGGAGCTTTCTGAAAGCAGATTCATGGTGTTTACTGTGTGTGCATGTGCATGTGTATGTATGTTCCTGGGATTGAACCATGGGCTTTTTGAATGCTAGGCAAGGGCCCTACCTCTTAAGGCATAAGATACATCCCTTATCAGTTACAATTTGAACAGCTATCAATACCTCATCCAAGTCATTAATTAAATTACTGGACAGAAGCCGGGCAGTGGTGGCGCACGCCTTTAATCCCAGCACTTGGGAGGCAGAGGCAGGCGGATCTTTGCGAGTTCGAGGCCAGCCTGGTCTACAAATTGAGTCCAGGACAGCCAGGGCTACACAGAGAAACCCTGTCTCGAAAAACCAAAAAAAAAAAAAAATTACTGGACAGAGGTGGAGAGGTGGCTTAAAGTGAGTATTGCTCTTACAGAGAACCCAAGTTCAGTTCCCAGCACTCATATCAGGTAGCTCACAACCACATACACAGTCTCTCACACATAAATAAAAAGAAAATAAATCGCCAGGCGGTGGTGGCGCATGCCTTTAATCCCAGCACTGGGGAGGCAGAGGCAGGCAGATCTCTGTGAGTTCGAGGCCAGCCTGGTCTACAAAGTGAGTCCAGGACAGCCAGAGATATACAGAGAAACCCTGTCTCGAAAAACAAACAAAAAGAAAAGAAAAGAAATCTTTAAAAGGGGGTGAAGAGGTGGCTCAGCAATTAAGAGCACTGGCTTCTCCTCCAGAAGACCACGGCTCAGTTCCCAGCACCCACATGACAGTTCATAGGTATCTGTAATTCCTGTTCCTGGGGATCTGATGCCCTGACGGAAGTGCAAAGACATACATGCAAGCAAGCACTCATGTACATAAAAAAATAAATAACTCTTAACTTTAAAAATAAAAAATTAACAGCAGAACCAACATGGTGCCTCATGCTTTTAAATCTAGTACTTGGGAAGTTGAGGCAGGAAAATCTTGAGTTCAAGGTTAGCATGGGTTACACAGTGAGCTAAGATGCTTTCCTCCCCAACAATGAGATATTTGGATGAGCCAAGGTCTATTGTCCAGGCTGATGAAAATGTGTTAGTCACCAGCTATGAATACACATTCTTGCCTTGCTTTACCCCATATTTTCCCCTTCCTATGCACAAGGATACCTCACACCAATCCTTCTTATTCAAAATAGGATTTTATTGAAACACTCCTTAGAAATAGAAGTAGGGAGAATAGAGGAGCTGGATTGGAAGGACCCTGGCCTTTAGATGTCTTCCCTTCTCCTCAGGCCTCTGGATGAGCCCCCATGGTTTCAGACTCAGAAAGAAGGAATTTCCAGACAAGAACTCAGGCACAGACAGTTGGAAGACTAGACAGGGGGTCAGAAAATCTGCATTCAGGTCTACCTCTGCCTCCTACCAGCTGTATAACCCTGGGAAAGCTGCTTAACCTGTCCATTTGCTCATCTGTAAAATAGAGCTGATAACACCTACCTCACAGGGCTGTCATGAGACTCAAATGAGAATGTGTGTGGATGTGCTTTGTAAAGTGTAAAGCACTATACAAATGTAACACGTTGTTCTGATGATCCTAATGATACTGGGCCCTCACTGTTTTCCCCAGAATAGGATACAAAAAGATAAATAAGACCTAGTCTTTCCCCTTCCCTAGGAGCTCATTTTGTAGATCAGATTTGTTCACAAATCATAAGCTAAAATATAAGAACAGGACACATGGCACACATTGTTACAATCACTAAGAAAAGGGAGGGTCCACCTGGGTGTTGTGACACATACCTGTAATCACAGAGCTCTGGAGGTGAAGGCAGGAGGATCATGAGTTCAACCCCAGCCTGGGCTACACGTCTCAAAACAAACAAACATCAAAACCCAACAAGAACAACAAACATGTGTGGGGAGTCCATCAGACTCAGGGACAGCCAAAAAAAAAAAAAAAAAAAAAAGCTTCCAGGCATTCTGATAGGTACTCCAACAAATGAAACAGATCTAACAGAAGGAAACGACTGGGGTAAGGCAGCATTCCAGGTGGAAGAGTACAGGAGTCAGAATTTCTGAAGCATGACTGAGGTGCTGGGAGCAATCATGTCTGACAGGAAGAGGCAGTGGACTAGGTCAGTCACATCACAGCGTCTTTAGACCACGTCACTTTCAAACACACACCCGTGACACAAGCACCTGCCTTTCACAAGAGCACAGAAGCAAGATTTGAGCAGAAACACCTAGTTCTCATGTTTGAGTTTCTCCAACTGACTTCCTCGAAGAAAAAGCACTCTACTAGGGGGTGAAGGCATCTAGAAACACTCCTAGAAGATCACCTTTCTTCTTTTAAAAAATATTTTTATTTTATTTTTTATTTTTATAGGTGTTGTGTCTCCATTTATGTGTATCACTTTCATGTGTGGCAGAACTAGAGTTATAGACTATGTGGGTTCTGCGAATTGAACCCAGATCCTATGGAAGAGCAGTCAATGCTTTTAAACTCTGAGACATCTCCACAGCCCTTTTTTATCTGCTGCTGAGAAACGTGTCTTTTGGGTAAGCAGGGGCTAAGACCATATTTCAGGCAGCCTGATCAGTTCCAACAATTGGACAGATCTCACAGACAGAGGTGGTTGAGAGAAGACAGCACTTGGGGTGAAGGAGTCTAAGAAGATTCAGCTGGAAGTGGCTCCCTGAAGGATGGTTATCCATCACACCTGAAAGGTTTCTTATTCTCCAGTTCCATGAAGAAGTAGAAAAATAGTTCAAGGGCTCTCAAGGTCCATTTTCCAGATGGGGTTTTTCATAACTACTGTTGTGATTTAGTGCCATCTGGTGTCCAAGATAGGCTAAAGCATCCCCCTTTCCTATTTTTCCAGCACTCAGCTTCTCCTTCCCTAATAGGTCACTAAGACAGAGGTCTGTGGAATAGAAAAAAAGGAGAGAGGGCAAACGCTTCGAGGCACAAGGATGCTCTTTTCTATATTGTCAGGGTTTCCATTTCTCCAGAGTGCTTCTGGGAATGTATATTTTTCTGGAGCACTACAGGATTGGGTTTGGCACACCCTCTCCCTCCAAGCTCTCCGCTTACACACTCTCTCATATGCTGACTTGAGTATCTGTAAATCTCTCAGCCAGACCAGGAAAATTGCCCTTAGTCTTTACAGTGACCAAAAGGGTCTGGTTCTCCAAACTCCAGGGGTACCTAGGAATGGAGACGGTGGCAGAGAGAGTAACAACTTCCCGAACTTAATCTTGTCCTCAACTCTGGCCATCCCAGTTCAAGTTATTACTCCTGTATGCTCTCTAATACCATGCTATGAGGCTTCATGAGAACAATCTTAGGGTTGTTTTGCTTTGTTTTTAAATTTGAGACAGGAGCTTTCTTTATTGTCCAAGCTAATCTTGAACTTGTGATCTTCCTGCCTCAGTCTCTTGGGTATCTGAGATTACAGTTGGGGCCATAACTTCTCCAGGGTTAGTTTCATGACTCATTATGAATCCATTCCAAAATGGAATTTGAGAGAAAGCAAGACTGTCATCTCTCTGCCTGACTTTTTGGGGCACCTGCTTCTCTCTCAACCTTTTAGTGGAGCTATAGGAATCCTAAGTATAAGTCTAGCCCAATTAAGAGGAAACATCACTTAAGCCTGTCATAACCCATCCCAGGCTTAGGCTTTTCAGGATCTTCTGTTTCCTTATGAATTCTGGAACAGCTCTCAGTTTAGACTCTAAACTAAGGAAGGTAGTTCTCAACCTTCCTAATGCTGAGACCCTTTAATACAGTTCCTCATGTGGTAAAGCCAACCATAAAACTATTTTTGTTGCTACTTCATAACTCTAATTTTGCTATGGTTATGAATCTTAATGTAAATATCTATGTATGGTCTTAGGCGGCCCCTGTGAAAGGGTCATTTGATCCCCTAAAGGGGTCATGACCCACAGGTTGAGGACTGATGATATTGATCAGAGTATTGATGGACAAAGCATTGAAAAATATCAGAAAGAACAAAAGAAAAAAGAATCATCTTTACTTTAGACTGCTTCTATTCCAAGATAACTGTTCTTTTTTATTTTTTTAATTGTATAGGCTCCAACTCTTCCCTGGTCCCCACAATATAGGGATCCAAGAGTAAAGTTCCAAGAGGTGGACAAATTCCTTTCTGTTACTTAGTTAAGATACTTTTCGATCCTGGCATGGTGGCATACATCTTAAAGTCTGTGACTCAGGAGGCTGAGACAGGGTCTCTGTGAGTAAGAGGCCAGCTTGGTCCACAAATGACTTCCAGGCCTCCAGAGCTGTGCAATAGAGACACTGTCTCCAAAAAAAAAAATTTCCTTTGGTTTTTCAAGACAGGGTTTCTCTGTATAGCCCTGGGTATCCTAGAACTCTGTGTAGACCAGCTGACTTCAAACTCTGAGATTCACCCCTGCCACACACACTCCCACCCCGCTGCCAGTAATAGGATTAAAAGGAGGGTTCACGCCCAACTCAAAAAGATCCTTTTTAATTTTTTTCTTTTGAGACAGGGTTTCTCCACATAGCCCTGGCTGTCCTGGAACTAAGTAGACCAAGCTAGTCTCGAGATCACAAAGACTCTTCTGCCTCAGCTTCCTGAGTGCTGGGGTTAAAGGTATGCACTACCATGCTTGGCAAAAACCCCCATACTTTTCCAAAGTAACATTTGTGAGCAAACAACTTCATAAAACAATAACAAAGGAACAACAACAAAAAATTTACATAGACATATTTTATCTTGTAAGTTGTAAAGTTTTTTCTTGTGATTTGTGTTTTGGTATTTCATGACAGGGTTTCTCTGTGTAACACCCAGGCTGTCCTGGACTCAATTTGTAGACTAGGCTGGCTAGGAACTCACAGAGATCCACCTGCCTCTGCTTCCCAAGTGCTGGAATTAAAGGTGTGGCCTGCCACCCAGCAATTACAGACAGCTGTGAACTGCCATGTGGGTGCTGGGATTTGAACCCAGGTCCTTTGGAAGAGCAGCCAGTGTTCTTAATGGCTAAGCCATGTCTCCAGTGCAAGTTGTAAAGTTTTAAGGTTGCTGATCCTGAATTGACTACATTGAACCCATTTATCATTGTAATAAAGGCAAATGGACTCCAAATCATAGCAACTTTTCCAAACTGGAGAGGGCTCAAGCATTAGACCCCACTACCTGGAGCTAAGCCTGACATGGATGGACCTTTTGGGTTTCAGAGTACTAGGCAGAACTGGCCTCCCTTCCTGTTTTCTCAAACCTGTCAAGCCCTCGGTAGGTGCCTTCGATCTGGCACATGTTGCCCTCCTGCAGTTTCTACAACTTCCCCAGCTTGGGCTTCATCCCACCCCTTTTCAGGCTTGCTGAAGGAAAAAAAAAAAAAAACCAGAAAACCACGCCCTTTCACATAGCTGTATGACGTGTTTAGAATATGGATGATAACTAAGACAAACGTGCTTTCGAATTAGAAAATCAAAAACCAAAAAACAACTTGAAATCCAGACAGCTTTTCTGAAAATCCGACCCCATAATGGCCGTGCCTACTGTTCTTGGCTAGTCTTTCGTTTTAATGCCCTAAAGTGGCCATGTGACCTTGACGGCAAAACGCCATTTTCCTGCCAGAGGGCCTGCGTGTATCTGCACCCTACGCTCGCGCCCGCGCCCGCGCCCGTGCCCGCGTGGTAGCTTTTCGGATCTCAGCAGCTTTAGAACGCCTCCCAAGACCCCTTTTCCGGTTGGAGGCCCAAGAGACTCCCAGATTATTGGTGGAGAAGGCCTGATTGACACGATCTGCGTCTAATGTCTGACCAGCTCTTTCCCAGCTCTGATGACTAGTTCCTCTCCCTTTCCCAGAGTCTTTTTGATGACTCATCCCTCGTCTTCGCACTGTAGCCTTTCCCGGCCCCGCCCCTGCTGCCCGCAACCCGACGCCCCCGCTAAAGAGAAGGAGAATCCAATCGGGTGTCGTGCGCGCGACCCCTCCGCCCCTCCCACTGCCAAGTGTGTGTGAGTGTGTGTGTGTGTATGTATGTACACGTGCACATAGAAGCTACAGGAAGCTCATTTCCATATAAGGCGCTTAACCCCTCACTGAGGTTTCTCTTGCACTTGTTGGAGGCTGGGGAGGGAGAAAAGATTGTGGGGATTTTGCCTCAGCTTCCAGTTTAGCCCCAGATCGTACTTCTCCACCTTCTCCACCAATAATCTGGGAGTCTCTTGGGCCTCCAACCGGAAAAGGGGTCTTGGGAGGCGTTCTAAAGCTGCTGAGATCCGAAAGGCTACCACGCGGGCACGGGCGCAGGTCAGCTTTCTGCTCCAACAGCCAGCTACTCTGATGGAATAACTTGGGAAGGTACATTAGGTGGAGGCTTACTGATCATTCTGTAGGTCTCTGGGGACTTAGGTGTCAAGCACATAGGACAACCTTAACAGAGATAGTAATCCTAAAGAGGAATCCAGCCCTCAGTTGATAATGGGGAAAATACAGAACAAAGGGGGATCTAAGAAGCTTGTCCTGGACTCAGTCACCAGAGGTCCTAGCCATGTCGTGTTCCTGTGCGCCCTCACAGCATGTTTTCCTTGACTGGGTTAAATAAAGCCAGAAGATCTGTAAAAAGAACTGGCTACATTTGTCTCCTTTAGGCTGCTTCCTGTAGTCTCGTTTGCTCTTTAATGTTCAGTCATTACTTCTCTGCCAAGTTTCTTATCCCCAGGTAAAGCTCACTGAAAGTACCAGTCTAACCTAGGTTGTTAATAGGCTCTGTGCAGAGTAGGTATGCAATAAACACCTGTAAACCTGAGTATTGCATCAAAGGATGGAGACTTCAGACCACATAGTGGGCTAAGTGCTCTGAACTTGAGCATACATTGAGGTGTGTGTGTGTTTGGGGCTGAGTTTGTACTTTGGTATCTCCTATGGTGGAGAATATTTTGCAGCTTGAGAACACAAGGTGGCAAAAGATGCTAGTACCTTCCTTTGTAGTGTGTCCTGCTCTCCCTGTAGAGGCCCTGGCTAAATCCCATCCAGAGTTCACTTGCATTGTCCAGGCTTGCCCCTCTGACCTCTAAATGGAATGTAGCCAATGAACAGGAAAGAAGCAACATGCTTTTTGCCCCTACTGGAGTGAAGAGTAAATGGAGACACAAATTCTACCCCTGCTCCGCTTTTGCTTCCAATTTCTACCATTCCAGAAATCAACACACGAATGATAGAAAATTTTACTTTCTCTCTGTGTGATCACACCACTCTGTGTGATCCTCTGCCAGGAGGCTGGCTGTGGTGTAATCACCCTGGCAGCTAGAATATTCTACTAAGAGACTTGTGTCCCTGTTTTCTGCTGTCAGACTATCTAAACAATAGACCCCAGAGAATAAAAATTTCCTGGTAATCTCATGCTGAAGGAAGGGAAAAGGTAAAGCCCTGATGGCAGCCAGAGGAGGAACTTGTTTACCAGGAAAAGATTTCATATCATTCTGGTAATTTATCAGACCATCTTGTTGGATAGACTGAGCCCAAACCACACCTTCACAGGACTGCTTAGGTGTACATGCCTCTTACCTTCTATTGTCAGCACCCCAGAAAATGGGCTTGGGGGAATCATTGGACCCTTTATTTGTTTTACTTCTCAATATGGCCACATTGAATAAATATCCTCTCCAGCTTTTCCTTATTACTTGTCTCTAGTTGTCATATTGGAGATAATAGGCTAAGTCTAGCTTTCTGAGACTGCCAGAAGTGCAGCTTTTCCCTAAGAACTCCTGTTAACAGTGGAAGTGAGCACAGCTCCCAATCAGCTGAGTGATCATGATCATGAGCGAGAATACCAAGATTTCACAGTATATTGAAGCATGATGTTCAGTAGGTTCAGTATATTAAATACTTTTTCAGCCTAGGATATTTTCACCTTATGAGGTTGGCCTGGAACTCCTGATTCTTCTGCTTCTACTCTGAGTATTGGGTTTACAGGGCTGTGACACCATACCTAGCCATGTGTCACTCAGTTCCCATGGTGGCGCTATGGATGTAGTTCAGTGGGTAGCAGTTGCCTAGCATGTGTGAGGCCCAGGGTTCAATCCTCAGCACCACAAATAAATCATAGTGATCTTATGGTATAGATATTATTGTTGTTATTTGAGACAGGGTTTTTCTTTGTATCAGAGACCTGGTTGTCCTGGACTCACTTTGTACATCTGGCTGGCCTTGAGTTCACAGATCCACCTGCCTCTGCCTCCCGAGTGCTAGGATTAAAGGTGTGTGCCATGCTTTTTACCAGAGACACAGGAGATAGACATGACTGTGGGTTCAGAAGGTAGAGCAAGCCACGTGACTCATTAACTTAGATGAGCTAGTTGACAGTCTGTCTAGCTAAGGCCTAAGCGTTGAAATATTAGAAGGTCTTGTTATATCTATTTAACAGGCATAAGGGACACCAAAGGGTCTCTGCTCTTTTCACCTGTAGACATAAGTCCCTAGGCCTAATACAACAGTTCTAGCCCTGTAGTCCAGAGGTCATTTCTCTCTTAGGTGTGGGAATGTTATCAGATGCAGAAATGGAACTTCTGAGCCTCAGGACCTCGGGTGTGGAGTTAGGAGGATGTTATGTTAGTTGTCTTTGGGGATGCTGATAAGCTGGCAGGTTTAGGGTTCTCTGGTCCAGAGAAGGATCTCAGGTACTGCTCCATCCAACCAGGCATTCAGAAGTCTTTGGGCAGAGGTGATACTTATCTCCAGGGACTGTGCTGGGCACTCAGGAGTAAGCTGATCAAGCCATGTCCTGCTTTGGATTTACCATCTCTCAGGGAGATAGGAAATCACCTTCTGGAAGCCCAGGAGGTGCCAGGAAGACCGGTACAGAGAGGAGGGAGAGAACTAGGACCATGGAAGGTTCTGGATTCCATCGTGTAGGCTGAGCTCAGAGAAGTTTGGTGGTTAATAATGGATAACAGGTCTGCCCCTAGAGGCATTTCTGCCCTTAGAGATATTGCAGATGTGCTGCTATGTCACATGTGCATCAGTAGGTGGCAGAGAGAGGCCATATCTACGTTCAGTGTTTTGACCTATGAACATCTGAGTAAATAGTAGCCTAACATTTCTGGAAAAAAAACAAGCCCGATACCAACACCACTTTGGTACCATTGGGCCCAGAAGGGGAGCTAGTGTGTGTCAACCACCAGTCCAGCATCAGATGGGATCCCAGGAAAGGAAGAAAGCCAGAGACTAGGGGAACCCTGCCTGGCCTGGATGAGGAGGTTGTGGGTGAGTCTGCCCTGACGGAGTGAGTGTGGAAGAGCCAGCCTTGCCTTCTGTCTGCTTTGTGGTGGTGTTGGCTAGGGAGATATGCCCTCTCCTCCCTTTTGTCCTCACTGCTAGTGGTGGACAGGAGATCTGGCCCTGATGGGGGTCACAAGAGCAGGAGAGCTGTCCCTGTCCTTCACATGCTGCAGCACTCGAGAGAGCAGACCCTGCACCTTGCCTGGGCAGCACACTTCAGCTGGTCCTGGTTATGGGGGTTGTGGGTGAGCCAGTCCTGAGGGAATGAGTGTGGGAGAGCTAGCCCTGCCTTCTGTCTGTTTTGTGGTGTTGGTGAGGGAGAGACCCCCTTTATTCTCTTGCCCTTGCCACAGGTAGCAGGCAGGAGAATTGGCCCTGATGGGGTCATGGAAGCAGGAGAGTTGGTCCAACTCCGTACCTGCTGCAGCACTCAGGAGAGCAGGTCCTGAAAGTGGGGGTTGCAGGTCCAGAATCAGGGCTTTGAGTTGGCCCACCCCATGGATGAACTGCTGGAGTACATGAAGAGGCCATTTCCACAGACCCAAAACTACAGGATCTCCATGACACAAGACAGTAACAGCTTATCTGAGAGGAGTCCCAGTGAAGTTCTAGTATTGACAAAATAGCAGAAGCCAGAGATAGGCTACTAAATGTTCATTATAATGATCCCTTGGTATGGTATGGGATAAGCAAAAAAGTGTGGACAAAAAGGAAAATTGTTGGACACACTGAGACACACTACAGCTCTACAATGAGTTTTTTTTTAATATAGGGGGAGGTTGCAAGGGTGGAGGGTAGGTCTGAGGGGAGGTGGGAGATGAGAGGGAGCAGGGTGCATGATGTGAAATTCACAAAATTAGAAAACAATAAAAAGGAATAAATAAAAAATAATAATGGTTAACAGGATCTAGAACTACCTGGGAGACAGAACTCTGAGCATGTCTGGGAGGAAGTTTCTACATTTGGCTAATTAAGGTGGAGAGACCCACCCTCACCGTGGGTGACACCATAGGTTGATCTTCAGTGGAATTAAAAAAAAGGCATTGTGCAGGGAAAAAAAGGGCAGGAGAGATGGCTCAACAGTTAAGAGCACTGGCTATTCTTCTGAAGGACCTGGGTTCAAATCCCAGCACCCACATGGCAGTTCACAGCTGTCTGTAATTGCTGGCTGTGGTGGCACACACCTTTAATCCCAGCACTGGGGAGGCAGAAGCAAGCGGATCTCTGTGAATTCAAGGCCAGCCTGGTCTACAGAGTGAGTTCCAGGACAACCAGGGCTGTTACACAGAGAAACCCTGTTTTGAAAAAAACAAAAAACAAAAAAAGGTGTGTGCCACCACAGCCAGTGTATCCCTCCTGTTTTGTTTTTTGAGACAGGGTTTGTCTGTGTAACAGCTCTGGCTGTCCTGTACTTGCTTTGTAGACCAGGCTAGCCTGGAACTCACAGAGATCCTCCTGTCTCTATCTCCTGAGTTCTGGGATTAAAGGAATGCACCACTACGCCCGGCTCCCTCCTATTTTTAAAATACATATTTTGTTATTTTGTGTGTGTGTGTGTTTGTGTGTGTGTGCTGCCTATGCATGTATGCCTACAGAGGCCAGAAGAGGGCACTAGATTCTCTGCAGCTAGAGTGGTTGTGAGGCACCTAAAGTGGTGCTGAGCCATCCTTCCAGCCCTATCCTGTCCATTTTGCAGATAATCAAGCTGTGATTCAAAGAGATGAAGTGACCTGCTGCAAGGTCATAAAAGGGGTTGAAGCAGAAGAATTGGGATTCAAACACTGGCAGTCACAATGTAGAGCCTATGGGTGTAATCATCTTCTAGTTGGACAGTTATAGAAATAGGGCTCATTTTGTGAGAAGTCAGATTGGGGAGAGTTAGAAATTTAAGAACACATAAATGGGCTGGGGCAGGGTAAAGCAGAAGATCCCAGAAGTAGCAGTGGAGCCCCTAGTTGGCTGTTTTGATAGGTAGAATACACATGTGAGTGTGCAAAATGCCCAGAGTGATCCCAGACAGGCTTCTCATTGGCAAGTACAGTATCTGAAACCCAGTGACAGAGGCCCTGCCGGGATCTGGGCTTCCAGAACAGGATGCCAGATGTCAAAAGGTCTAGCAAGAACTAGATAGAACATTATTCCTATAAAAACAGAGTTGCTTCACAGGACACCAAGGTAGGACTCTGCAGTTTGGAACATCAGAATAGGTGCCTAAGGTACCGGCTTTTATCCAATAGACAAGAAAAAGCACAGTTATTACAGCTAAGGACCAGCTCCATTGAGTCTCCTTTCCAACTATTTTTTCAACAATTTTTTGGCACTTATATTGCAAATGCTGTGCCAAGTACTGGGCCAAGGCATACTCTAGTAAAGGAACAAAACCTGTAAAACAGGCAAGTACAATGTTGTGTGATAAGTTCTGTATTAGAGGCACAGACTGTGGGGGTGGGTAGGGAGATTCATTTGTTGAGAGTTTTAAAAGACTATATTGGGCTGGAGAGATGGCTCAGCAGTTAAGAGCACTGGCTGTTCTTCCAAAGGACCCGGGTTCAAATCCCAGTACCATGGCAGTTCACAGCTGTCTGCAATTGCTGGGCGTGGTGGCTCATGCCTTTAATCCCAGCACTCGGGAGGCAGAGGCAGGCAGATCTCTGTGAGTTCAAGGCCAGCCTGGTCTACAGAGTGAGTCCAGGACAGCCAGGACTACACAGAGAAACCCTTTCTCAAAAAAACAAAAATAGGGCTGGAGAGATGGCTCAGCGGTTAAGAGCACTGGCTGTTCTTTCAAAGGACCTGGGTTCAAATCCCAGCACCATATGGCAGTTCACAGCTGTCTGTAATGGCTGGTTGTGGTGGCGCACACCTTTAATCCCAGCACTCGGGAGGCAGAAGCTGGAGGATCTCTGTGAGTTCAAGGCCAACCTGATCTACAGAGTGAGTCTAGGACAGCCAAGGATACACAGAGAAACCCTGTCTTGAAAAAAAAAAACCCAAACAAACAAATTAAATAAATAAATGACTATATTGATCACAAATCAGAGGCCAACCTGTGTCACATGGTGAGAGTCTGTCTCAGAAAACACACATAATAGGTGGTGAGATGGCTTGCCATGTAAAGGTACTTGGCCACCAACCTTGAGGACTTGAGTTCTATCCCCAGGACCCACATGTTAGAAAGAGAAAACTGATTCTGCAGGTTATGCTCTGACCTCTGCTCTGTAACACACACACACATACACATACATACACACACAGACACACATACACACACAGACATACACTAAATGTAGGGGGGAAATGGACTGGAGAGATGATTTGCTTACAAGCAGTTACTGTTCTTTCAGAGGACTCGTTTGTGTCCCAGAACCCATGGCAGTCAGTTCACAACCTTCTGTAATTCAGTTTCAGGGGATCTGACACCATCTTCTGGCCTCCATGAGTGCCAGTGCAGATAATCACACATAAATAAAAATAAACTGAAAAAGAAAATATACACAAACGTGTGTGTGTTCTGTTCTCTTCTAGAACATTAAAGAAGAGTTATTTTTCTAGGCCCAAAGTGCAAAAACAAGGGCCAAGGTACAAAATTTTAGGAGAGTAGTACTCATTACCTATTTGGTGACCAGTGCACAGTTCATACTGGGAAATTGTTATTCCAGAGGGAGAGTGTGGCCCATGAGTCTGAAGCAGACCAGAGGCCAGCATATGAAAGGCTTTTGTGGGTGCTGCTGTAGAGCTTGGGGTTTTCCCAAACATAAGGTAGAGCCAGTTGTAGTCTTTATATTACCGAGTGATTGGATTGCATCTGGGTATTTTAGGAAGACCACACAGGACACAGTATCCAGAATCATTGGAAGCAAGTATCTTAGGATGTTCCTGCAATTGTGAAAGTAAGGGGCGAGGGGCTAGCTAGGTGGTCAAGAGCAATTGTCTGCTCTTCCTGGGGACCCTGGTTCAATTCCGAACACCCACATAGTGATTCAAAACTGTCTGTAATTCTAGTTCCAGGAAATCTGACACCCTCACACAAACATTCATAGGCACTGAATGCACACAGTGCACAGATGGATATGCATGAATGACACCTATACAAATAAGATAAATATATTTTTTTAAAGTACTAGCGAGCTGGCTCCGTAGAGAAGGCATTTATAACCAGCTTATGTCACCAAACAGTTGGCAAACTGACAACCTAAGTTCAATCCCTAGAGCCCACATGATGGAAGAAGAAAACTGACTCTTGAGAGTTGTCCTATGACCTCCTTACAGGGACTGTGACATGAACCCATGCACATGCACATACATACACATTCCTAAATACATAAATATAATAAACAATTTTAAAGGGAGCTTGAAGTAAGAGTCTGACAAGAGAAGATTCATTTAGGAAAATGTTTCTGAGCAAGGGTGGGTATAACTTGATAGCTGGGTCAGTGATCAAGAAAAGGATTATTAATAATTTGAAAGATTTTTTTCCTTGTGAAACTGCTAATATAGTGACGTCTTTCACAAAGACGTTAACGACTCTAGAATGTGGAGGTGAGGAGGCCGTTGGTGCTGTGTGGAGTTGGAAATGCCCAGAGTGTGCTGGATGGTGGTGTGCTATCTTTAAGTGCTGAGGGGAACCTTTAGTTACTGATTTCTGTGGTTTAAAGACTTCCACTATGACCATTTTCATGCCACCAATATGACATCAACCTATGCACAAAATTCTTGATATGTTAACAATTAATCTCATGGCCTATAGAAACAACTGCATTAGGTACTTTGTAATACAAACATTTATGGTGTTGCTTGAATAACTTTGGAGCCACACTACTGGACTCTAATGGAGAAACTGATGGGTTCATAAGATTACTAAGACAAGATCAAGCAGAATGAGAATCACATGAGAAGTTGGGGATGTAACTAGGTGGCAGAGGACTTGTCTAGCACACACAAGACCTTGGGATTTATTTTTTATTTTTTATTTTTTTTTAATTTTTGAGACAGGGTTTCTCTGTGTAGCCCTGGCCATCTTCAACTCACTTTGTAGACCAGGATGGCCTTGAACTCACAGAGATCCGCCTGCTTCTACCTCCCAAGTGCTGGGATTAAAGGCATGCACCACATGCCCAGCTGACCTTGGGTTTATTAGCCAGCACCACAGGACCAAAAAATTATGTGGGATTGAATGAACAATGAAGGATTATTAGGGTTTTGGTTGGACAACTGCTGCTGAATTTAAGGAACTCCTGTCTTTTCTAAGTTACTCATATACTCATAGCTAGTACATTACATTTTAATGAACACAAATGGAACATTTTTTTTCTCTTTGCCAGATCCCTTCACAATTTAGAAACTCTTGTCAAGTGTTCTTATTTCCATGACAATATAATTAATTGAATAAGTTCAATAAAGATCTGTCCTCTCCATAACAAGGTAGTGGTTGTGTACCCTTTAATCCCAGAACTCGGGAGGCAGAGGCAGGTGGATCTCTGTGAGTTCGGGGCCAGCCTGGTGAGCAGAGGGAGTTCTAGGACAACCTGGGACACCCAGAGAAACCCTGTCTCGAAAAACAAAGAAACAAAGAAAGGATCTTCCCTCCCAATAACAATGTGTAATTGGAAGCATTGGCTCTTTTTTGTGAGACTGAATCTCTCTACATAGTCCTGATTGTCCTGGAACTCACTATGTACACCAGACTGCCCTTGAACTCATAGATATCATAGAGATCTTCCTACCTCTGCTTCCCAAGTGCTGGGATTAAAGGTGTGTGCCATCATGCCTGACTGTTTATATTATTATTCATTTATTTATTTTATGTCAGGTATGGTGTCAATGCCTTTAATCCAAGCACTTGAAGGCAGGTGGATCTCTATGAGTTCAAGGGTAGCTTGGTCTACATAGTGAGTTCCAGGACAGCCAGAGCTACATAGAAAGACCTTGTCTCAAAAACTGGGGAAAATATTTATTTTATTTTGAATTCTGTGGATATGTGCACATGAGAGTGCAGGTACCCAAAGAGTCCAGAAGAGGGCATCATCAGATCTCCTGGAGTTAGAATTACATGTAGTCATGAGCTACACAAGAGTGCTGGGTAATGAACTCAGATTCTCTGGGAGAACAGCAAGTTCTCTTAACCACTGAGCCCCAGTACCAACAGATACATCTACAAGACAACTCCTACACCTAAGGCTCAGAGATCATTGTGGAAGAGGAGATGGAAAGACTGTAAGAGTCAGAGAAACAGAGAATTTCCTCTGAGATTGTGTCTCTTAGTAATGTCAGAAGCTACACTCATAAAGTCTCACCAACATTCAAGTTCAAGTGTGGCTGAACAAGGAGGACAACAATAGGCATGCTAATATGGACAGGGGAAATCCTATGAGGCCTCAACCCTACACAAAGAACTTCAGGCAACTAAGGAATGCTGAGAGCGGGAGAAATAGTCTTACCAAGGGAAGAGCACACCAATTGGTTGTTCAATACAAAATGGTCAGCCCTGAAAAAATACATACAAGTAACATTATACATATTGAGAGAGTTGCACTTATTTATTTAAGACTATATATGTATACACATATATGCATGTAACAACAATTAATGAAAAAAGAGGCCATGAACTTAAAAGAAAAGAGGGGTATATGGGCAGATTTGAAGGGAGGAAAGGGAAGGAATAAATGATGTAGTTATAATATCAAAAAATAAAAGAAACAATTAAAAAAGCCACTGAGACCAAGTGTGGTGGCACACACCTTTAATTCTGCATTTAGGAGGCAGAGGCAGGTGGATCTCTGTGAGTTTCAGGACAGTCAGGGGTATTTAGAAAGACCCGGTCTCAAACAAAACAAAACAAAACAAAACAAAACAAAACAAAACAAAACAAAACAAAAACCCAAACAACAATAACAACGAAAAACCACTGAGCCACCTCGCTGGTATATTAATGTTTTTAACAGTAGGGACTTGAT
Source organism: Lophiomys imhausi (assembly GCA_907164525.1). NCBI lineage: Eukaryota > Metazoa > Chordata > Mammalia > Rodentia > Muridae > Lophiomys > Lophiomys imhausi. The sequence continues at coordinate 681,072 of CAJQZJ010000217.1, forward strand.
ATGAATGTAGTTGAACCTGGGCTTAAACTCAAGGTCTTGTTTTAGCATGGTAAATTCTGGAATTATAGGTATGAGCCACCAATCCTGGCTTTGTAGGGAGAAATTTTGTGTTTTACTAGGAAACTATAGCACACTCTTTTTTTGTTTTGTTTTGTTTTGTTTGAGAAAGGGTTTCTCTGTGTAACAGCTCTGGCTGTCCTGGACTCACTTTGTAGACCAGGCTGGCCTTGAACTCGCAGAGATCCACCTGCCTCTGCCTCCCGAATGCTGGGATTAAAGGTGTGCACCACCATGCCTGACAGCTGTGAACTTCCATGTGGGTGCTGGGATTTGAACCCAGGTCCTTTGGAAGAACAGTCAGTGCTCTTAACCGCTGAGCCATCTCTCCAGCCCTATAGCACACTCTTGTGGGTATTAGATTCTAGTTTAGTCTTCAAGTGATTTCTTGCCTCTTGGCAAACTGCATAATAATTTCAATATTTTCATCCTGTGTTAGACCAGGGCTCGCTATCTTGTATGCCTTGTCTGTCTTGACCAATTTAGCATTTTCTAGTTTCCTCTGTAACTAGCCACAACTCTCCAAATTGATCTTTCCAGTTTTGCTCCCTCCCCCCTGATTTGGTACCACTGAGAGCTAAAATCTGACTGCCCAGGTCCTGTCTGAGCTTCTGGGTTGTCTTGCAGATGGGTTTTCCTCAGGATCTAAAGAAGATCCTGTACATAGAAGCAGAAGGACTTACTCTAAATTTCCAAGAGCTAGTTACCACAGCAGATCAAGTCCGGGCAACTCTTGTGCCTGTTGCCAAGTGAGCAGCAGAGGAAGCCTCAGCCATAGACCTTTGCCAGGACATCCAGATCTCCCAAGTTGTGCTGTGGGAATCAGCCATGCAAACTGAAAATCAGAAGGTGATTGGAATTGTCACGCCCATCCTCACACCTCTGACAAAAAGAGGCCTCAAGCTGCTGGGGTAGCTCAGTTGGTAATGTGCTTGCTTTGCAATCGTGAGGACCTAAATTGGATATGCAGCAGGCACATAAATAGCCAGGTGTATTGATGCAAGCTTGGAATTCCAGCACTGGAGAGATGGACACATGAGGATCCCTGGAATGTACAGTCTAGCCCGGCCTAGCTTAATTGGTGAGCCTTGGGTCCCTGGGAGAAACCTTGTCTCATAAAACAAGGTGAGAGTGAGTGAAATGGCTCAGCAGGTGCCTACCACCAATCTTTATGACCTGAGTTCAATCTGTAGACTCACATGGTGAGAGGAAAGAACCAATTCCAGCAAGCTGTCTTCTGACCTCCATATTTGTACCATGGTATGTGCCCCTCAGTGAAACAAACTAAATGCAATAAAGAAAAAAAAAAGGTGACTGGCTCCTGAGGAATAATTGAAGTTAACATCTGATCTCTACACATACCACACACACATAAAGATGCTTCAAGACATATATATAGAAATCTTCAGCTACAGTTGTAACTCAGTGGTAAACACTTGCCTATTGGGGGACCTCTGAGTTTGATCACCAGTCCCACAAAGAAAAAGAAACGTGAACAGATTACTTGCAGGGCTCAAATTGGGGTTTTAGCGTGTCTGCACCAATCTTTTTCTGTTTGTTTTTGTTTTTTGAGAGAGTATTTCTGTGTAGCCTTGGTTGTCCTAGAACTAACTCTGTAGACCAGGCTAGCCTCAAACCCAGACATATGCCTGCCTGTATCTCCCTAGTGCTAGAAATAAAGTCAAGCATGTCCAGCTTCCAACTTTTTTTTTTTTGGTTTTTTGAGACAGGGTTTCTCTGTGTAACAGTTCTGGCTGGCCTGGAATCTCTTTGTAGACCAAGCTGGCTTTGAACTCCCAGAGATCCACCTGCCTCTACCTCCCATGTTCTGGGATTAAAGGCATGCACCACCACACCTGACCCCAACCATTTTTTAAACAGTATCAAGATATGAATGGAGGGCCTCACTCATGTTGGGCACATTCTCTGTCTCTGAACTATATCAACAATTCTCTTTTATTTTGAGACAGAAACTCGCTTCACTAAATTGCAATCTTGAACTCTATAGTCCAGTCTGACTTTAAACTTTCCATCTTCCTGCTTTGGCTTCTTCAGCGACTAGGATTAAAGGTCTGCACCATGAGACTCACCTTGCCCCAACCATTAATCTTGGTTGTTGTTTTGTTTTTGTTTATTTGTTTTTCAAGACAGGGTTTCTCTGTGTAGCCCTGGCTATCTTGGAACTCACTGTATGGACCGGCTGGTCTTGAACCCAGAGATCCATCTGCCTCTACCTCCTGAGTGCTAGGATTAAAGGTGTGCGCCACCACGGCCAGCTAATCTTGTTTTTCTTTTATGTTCATGGAAATCTCACTTTTTTTTTTTTTTTTGGTTTTTCGAGACAGGGTTTCTCTGTGTAACAGCTCTGGCTGTCCTGGACTCGCTTTGTAGACCAGGCTGGCTTCGAACTCACAGAGATCCACCTGCCTCTGCCTCCCAAGTGCTGGGATTAAAGGTGTGCGCCACCACCGCCTGGTGGAAATCTCACTTTTAAAGCCAGGTGTAGTGATGCATGTCTTTAATCCCAGAACTCAGGAGCCAGAGACAGTAGAATTTCTGTGAGTTCAAGACCTGTCTGATCTACATAGAGAGTTCTAGGACAGCCATGGCTACATAGTGGCAGCAGCAGCAGAAGAGGGGAAGAAGAAAGTTCCAGGGAACCCAATGCCTTCTTTTGGCTTCCCTGGGCACCAAGCATGAACATGGTGCACAGACATACATGCAGGCAAAATACACATACAATAAAATAAAAATAAATAAAATCTTAAAAAAAAGGAAATCTCCCTTTTGAAAAGCCTCATGGGGGCTGGAGAGGTGGCTCAGAGGTTAAGAGCAGTGACTGCTCTTCCAGAGGTCCTGAGTTCAATTCCCAGCAACCACATGGTGGCTCTCAAACACCCATAATGAAATCTGGTGCCCTTTCCTGACCTGCAGGTATACCTGCAGACAGAACATTGTATACATAATAAATAAAATCTTTAAAAGAAAAGAAAAGCCTCATGGTTCTCACCATCCCCCAAATATACTCTACTACCAGTCTTAACATGAGGCTCAGCTTCTTAGTGAACAAAAAGCAGCTGGGCATGGTGACAAGGGAGAATGGTAAGTTCCAGGGCAGCATGGACTACAAAGCCAGACTGTTCCAGAAAATAAATAAATAAGACAAAATGGGCACAATGATGATACACTTTTGTAAACCCAGCACTTGAGAGGTGGAGGAATGAGGGTTTCTCTAAGTTTAAGGTCAGCAAGGGCCACATAGAAAAGCCCTGTCTTACAGAAAATCAAAATGAAGGAAGGGGAGGGGGAGAGTGGACATGGGTGGTAAGGAAGTAACAGGCAACAGTGGTCAGCATGCAAAGCATACAATGTAAAATCATAGGAAAAAATTACAAAAATGGAAACTAAAACAACTCTGGGCTGGAGAGACGGCACAGCAGTTAAGAATGGCTACTCATGTAAAGAAAAGGACCTGAGTTTTGTTCCCAGCACCTGCATCAGGCAGCTCAAAGCCACCTATGTAACTCCAGCTCCAGGAGATCTGACATCTCCATAGGCACCTGTACTTACGTGCACACCACACTACAGACACCCATATAAGCACGTGCACACACACACACACACACAAATTGAAAAAAAAAAAGGTCTGCCCAGCATTTTGGTACATGCTTTTATTCTCAGCACGCAGGAGGCAGAGACAGGCATAACTCTGCCAGCCTGCTCCACATAGTGAGTTCCAGACCTGCCAAGGTTGTACAGTGAGACTCTGTCTCAAAACAAAATCATTCATTTGCTGTGAACTAAATTTCAATGGCTGGCAGAACTAGCCAATGAATGAATGGTTGGAAATGTGTGTTGAATTATAAAAGGAAAGTTTTGTTTAGGAATTTGTGAATCACCTTATAGAAATAACAGTTGATGTGGAAGACTGTGGCTGAGCCTCTATGTAGGACAGAGAACTGGACTTTGTAGAATGTTCACAATTACAGGGGCAAAAGAAGGGGAACAGGAAATTAGTGGCTTCTTTGGATGTTTCAGTGCAGTGGCTTCCTCTAATTGCTCACTCCCTGACACCTCTTCAGCATTGGATGTGAGCGACCTCTTCATGCCTGCTTTTAGAAAATCTTCTTCAGTTTCCGTGGTATTCTGCACTCTTCGATCATAACTGATTATGCATAGATGTCACAGCTGAAAGCTTCATAACACTTACTTCCTTCAGCCCCCTCATTTTACAAAAGTGGAAACTGAAGAGCCAGAAAATGGAAGTAGCTGTACTGGCATTCACAGACAACCAGTCCTTCTTTGTCCTTCCCACTCCCTTTCTCATCGCCTGTGGCCCTTTGCTCTTTGTCTTTATATACTCCTGACCTCTTAGAGACTCATGCGTTTGCATGTTTTTAAGCTTCTGGTTTCAGAATAGAAATTCCCCACCCTCACATCTCTTCAGAGCTGCTATTGCACTCTTCCTGCAGCCAGCTAAGTGGTCCTCAAACACCTCACACCAGAATAGCTGAAAAGCATCTTTTCCCATAGGGCATAGGGTGAAGCTTCCGTCACTGGTTCCACTATCTTATTATTGCCGCCTCCATCTTTCTAGTCCACTAATTCTTTGTCAAATCTTGTCAGTTAATCCTACAAAAATGTCTACACACATGAAGACTGGGCATGTGGCTCAGTAATAGAGTTCTCGCCTAGCATACCCAATACCAGCACCACAAAACATAAATGCCCACAGGAAGCCACATGCCGTGGAACTTCCCTAGATCACATCTTCCGAGCCTCATGCTTAGATTCTTGACACCACCTCCCACCTACCTTTGCTTCCTCTGCAACCCCAACTTGTCTCGTCAAGGTAACCTCCCTAAAGCTTACTTCATTGAAAAGTTTTTAGTCCTTCCTCTTTGCCTACTAAATAAACGTTCAAAATTTCAAGCCAAGCTTTAAAACTCCCCCAAAATCTGGTGCCCACCCACCCTTTCATGCTCCATTAGCACCATTGCCCTTTTATGTTCCTAAACCTTATGGGCAGCCATGTCCAATACTCTATGTTCCTTGAATAGCTCATGCACTTTCATGCTCTACTGCCTCTTCACATACTGTTCTCTCAACTCAGAGGGATATTCCTTTGATTTTCCCCCTCTACAAAGTTTTATCTCCCAAGGCCCAACTGAAAACTCCTAGGGTATAGACTTCAGTTAATTCTGATCCTCAGAATTAGTTTCTGTGTGAGTTTGGGATGTAGCTCATTTAGTACAATGCTTGTCTAGTATGCATGAAACGGTGGATTCAGTCCTCAGCACAGCATAAACCAGTCATGGGTGTGGTATGTGACTGTAATTGTAGCAATTGGGAGATACAGGCAGGGAGACTAGAATTCAAGATCATCCTTGGCTACACAGCTAATTTGAGGTCACCCTGGAATATATGAGACCCTGTCTCAAAAAAGAAAAAAATGTATATATTAAAAAAAAATAACAAGTTGGGCATGGTGATGTGTATCTTTAATCCCAGCACTTAGAAGACAGATCTCTGGGAGGGCAGGACTGGGAGGGGTGGAAAGAGGGTAATCTGTGATGAAGATGTAACCTGAAGTAATAAATAAACATTAAAAAAAAAGAAGACAGATCTCTGTAAATTCAAGGCCAGGCCTGGTCTACATGTCAAGTTCCCGCATAGTACGACCCCATCTCAAAAACAAACAAGAGGGCTGCAGAGATGGCTCAGCAGTTAAGAGCATTGGCTGTTATTCCAAAGGACCCGGGTTCGAATCCCAGCACCAATATGGCAGTTCACAGCTGTCTATAATGGCCAGGCGTGGTGGCGCATGCCTTTAATCCCAGCACTTGGGAGGCAGAGGCAGGCGGATCTTTGCGAGTTCGAGGCCAGCCTGGTCTACAAAGTGAGTCCAGGAGAGCCAGGGCTACACAGAGAAACCTGTCTTGAAAAACCAAAAAACAAAACAAGGGGCAGAAGAGATGGCTTAGCAGTTAAGAGCACTTAATGGCTCTTGCAGAGGAGACTGAGTTTGATTCCCAGCACCCACATAGTGGCTCACAACTACCTGTAACTCCAGTTTCAGGAGATCCAATGCCTTCTTTGTACTTACATCTGGTACACACACCAGCACTCAGACAAACACAGATACAAATAGAATAAAGATAATTAATCAACTAATTGAAACCACACTGGGTGGGGAACTGGAGAGATGGCTCAGCAGTTAATAGCACTTACTGCTTTTCTAGAGGACCCAAGTTCAGTTCTCAGTATTCACATGATGTCTAATAACTGTCTATAACTGCAGTTCCAGGAGATCCAACAACTTTTCTGACCTCCAAGGGCGCCTGCACATGTGGTACATGTACATACACTCAGGCACACATATAATAAATAAATGTTTTAAAAGAAACAAACAAGACATTGGAGAGATGGCTCAATGCAGTTAAGAGACCCCTTCTGGCCTTCACAGGCACACAGTACGCACACGCACACAGACACACACACAAATGTACATGGAAGTAAAAATAGTAAAATGAATCTTTAAAATTAAAAAAAGGGCAGCCGGGCATGGTGGCGCACCCCTTTAATTCCAGCACTTGGGAGGCAGAGTCAGGTAGAGCTCTGTGAGTTCAAGGCCAGCCTAGTCTACAAAGTGAGTCCAGGACAGCCAGGGGTACACAGAGAAACCCTGTCTCAAAAAACCTAAAAAAAAAAAAAAGAAAAAAGAAAAACCAAAACCAAAACCAAACCAGAACAACAACACAAACGAATTAGAGATTGTAAAGTGTTTGTTGTGCAAGCGTGAGGGCATGTGTTCAATTCCCAGAACCTAGTGAAAAAGCCAGGCAAGAGTCAACGCTCCAGCAAGATGGAAAAAGGGCTCATGAGGATCCACTCCTTACTGGGGAACTATTGGCAATTGGGAGGAAGTCTCCAGAAGAGGCCAGAGGTCTCATATCTCTTCAACTGTCTGATACAGGTGTTTTTTTTTTTTTTTGTTGTTGTTTTTAGGTTTTTCATGTTCAAACTCACACAGATCCGCCTGTCTCTGCTTCCCAAGTGCTGGGATTAATGGCATGGGCCAGCAAATCCAGCCATTACAGATAGTTTTGAACTGCCGTGTGGGTGCTGGGATTTGAACCCAAATCTTTTGGAAGAGCAGCCAGTGCTCTTAACTGCTGAGCCATCTCTCTGGCTCACAGCAAGGATTCTTAATTGCCCTGAGCCATCATCTCTCTAGTCTCTTGTGTTTTGTTTGTTTTAGATGTTTATTATATGTGTGCCTGAGTGTGTGAAGAAATGGAGTCATTTTTCACTGAGTATGTGACTACTAATAGGTTGGCCACACTGTGGTGGATGATCCTACACACGTGCATATGCAGGCTCACTCATTAGACTCAAGTGGGTCATTTAAAAATTAAAGAGGATATAAATATGGGAGGGGGATATGTTAAGAGGTAGGAGGTGGGTGAGGAAAATTAAGGATGGATATGATCAAGGTATATTGCATACGCAAATATACCTTGTCAAAAGATAAATGAAAACATGTTCATGAAAAAAAAAAACAAACACAAAAAACAAGCTGGCTGTGATGGCTCACTCATAATCCCAGGTCTGGGTAGGTGAACACAGAAGAGCTCTGGGATTCACTGGCCAGCCAACCCAGTGTAACTTTTGAGATCCAGATTTCAGTGAGAGATTTTTGTCTCAAAAATAAGGTAAGGGGCTAGAAAGATATCTCAGTGATTAAGAACATTTGCTACTCTTCCATTGGACTCCAGTTCAGTTCTCAGCACACTTGTGGGGTGGCCTATAACTCTAGCTCCAGGGATTTGACACCTCTGGCCTCCATGTGCATCTGTACTCACCTACGTGTACACACACACACACACACAAACACACACACACACACACACACACACACACACACATGAACTCTGTGAGTTCAAGGCCAACCTGGCCTACAGAGCCAGTTCCAGGACAGCTAGGACTACACAAAGAAACCCTGTCTCAACAAACAAAACCCACCAAAAACTCAAACAACAGAATAACTGTTTAGCCAAGTAGTGATGCTACACACCTTTAATCCCAGCCTTTCGGAAGTAGAGGAAGATGGATCTCTGTGAGTTCGAGGCCAGCCTGGTCTACAGAGTGAGTTCTAGGACATCCAGGGCTATACAGTGATACCCTATCTCAAAAAAGCCAAAAAAAACAAAAACAAAAATACATACAACAAATACATAGATAAATAAATAAGTGGAGTAGCTCCTAAAGAATGGCACCTGAGTGACCACTGTCCTTCACACAAGTATACACACATACCCACACACACCAAAAGACACAAGAAAAAGAAATTAGCCTCTCTTGTAATTCATGTGAAAGGACCTACCATCATAATTAGGGGTCCAGTCAAAATGAGTTTGAGTTCCCTCTGACCTCTCCTTTTCACAGGTGTTCCCAAGCATACATGAATTGCCATTTGGTTTTTTTTTTCAACCCCATATTAGAGCTAGTTAACCAGACAGTGAGATTCATCTCATTCCTATTTGCACCCTCCACAGCCCCTGACTGAGGTTCCCCAGCACACAAAGGGTACTTAACAAGTATTTATTGAAATGAGCACTCTGCAGCCAAGCCTTGAAATATCGTCTCATTAGTAATGCAGCAAGATTGACTCCTGTTGCTGATCACGGATCGACATGCTGAAAGAAGAGAAGTCATGTTGGCAAGTCTCCAACAATGTGCCTCTGAGCGACCACAATCATTTTCAGCCTGACAGTTTGCTTGAGGGTGATGAGGTACGAAGGGTGACAGCTCTGAGAAGGCTTTTTTTTCATGCATCGAAAAGCTCAAAAATGGAATGATGTTAAATCCAACTTGATCTATTGGTCCAATTATAATCAAGTTTCTAATATTTGTTGTCAGAACTTCCATTAGTGTACATTAATTTAGCAAAACTGTGTATGGGCTTCATTTCATTATGATGTTTCGTTCAGTTTGTTCACTTATGCTGTGGCCATGCCCATTATCCCATCCAGGGGACCATAGGTAGCTGGAGAGATCAGAGACTGGTACTCAACATGTAAGGAGGCAGAAGCCAAGATCCCTGGAGTTTTTTTTTTGTTTTTGTTTTTGTTTTTTTTTGTTTTTTCGAGACAGGGTTTAGCTGCGTAGCTCTGGCTGTCCTGGACTCGCTTTGTAGACCAGGCTGGCCTTGAACTCACAGAGATCCGCCTGCCTCTGCCTCCCGAGTGCTGGGATTAAAGGCATGTGCCACCACCGCCCGGCTGATCCCTGGAGTTTTAAAGAAGACTATCAAAACCCACAAAGGAACCTTTCCTTGGAAAAGAATTATTGACTGAAATCCTGGATCATGTCCCTCAGGAGATTAGTGGTGACAGTGATGCAGGGCAATCACTTGGTATGTGTGGGACACCTTCCTGGTCTCTGGGTAGCAGGGACTGTGCCGGACCATTCTGGACAAGCTTTGCCCTCACGCTGCTGTGTGAACTATTTTAGTTCTAGAAATAATATTTGGTTTCTAGAGGCCAAGATAAAAGGATGATTACAAGGAGCTAGAGATATCACTAGGTGGTTAAGAGCACTTATTGCTGATCAAGCCAGGAAGAGCAAGCCAGTAAGCAGCATTCCTTCATGGCCTCTGGAACAGCTCCTGCCTCTAGGTTCCTGCCCAGCACCCACAGAGTGGCTCACAACCATCCATAACTCTAGTTCCAGTGAATCTGGAACGTTCTTCTGACTTTCTTGGGCACCTAGCACACATGTGAGGCAGATACATGTAGGCAAATTACTCATATACTCATATTACTCATATATATATATGTTAAACAAAAATTTTTTAAAATATCTCCAGTTTCATGCTAACAGCTTAAGGACAGCTTGAAGGCTTTGAATACTTTCTCTTTTGGTTACTATCATTCACCATCGCCTTCATACTTATTCTAAACACCAATATTTGTCAAACAGAAGTACTGATCCAGAGATGAAAGGTCTTTTGTCTAAAAATAATTTTGTTTAATGGAGGGAACACAATATAATGGTCTATGGTAAGTCCTATAATGTAGATACACAGAGAGAGGAGGCAAGACATAGAGAATGACAGGGAAAGAAACTCCATGGTGGCTCATGCCTGAAATGACAATGCTCAGGAGGCTGAGACAGGATGATCACCACAAATCCTAAAACCTAGAGTACCTAAGACTTTGTCTTAAAAGCCCATACAAATAAAAACCTAAACGCCTGAATTTATTTACTTATTTTTTCAAGGAAGGGGGCTACTACAAAATCTTGCCATATAGCCTAGGCTAGCCTTGAATTCTTTTTTATGTTTATTTATTACTTCAGGTTACATCTCCATCACATTGCCCTCTTTCCACCCCTCTCAGTCCCTCCCTCCCACCCTACCCCCTATCCCTTCCATCCTATTCCTCCGGAGTGGAGTGTCCCTACATATCAGTCCCCCACCCCAGTTCAGCAGTCATATGAGGGCCAAGAGCCTCCTCATACACTGGGGGCCTACAAGGCAGCACCACTAGGGAAAAGTATGTCATTGACAGGTAACAAAGTCTATGTTCCTGTTCCCTTTGGTGCATTGGCTGTAGTATAGTTATCCTGTACTGTATGGCTAAAATCTGATTATAAGTGAATAGATGGCATGTGCATCCTTCTGAGCCTAGGTTAGCTCACTCAGGATGAGCTTCTCTAGTTCCATCCATTTGGCTGCAAATTGCATGATTTCGTTGTTTCTGATGGTTGAGTAGTATTCCATTGTGTAGATGTACCACAGTTTGTTTTTTTTTTCATTCCTTGGTTGAGGGACATCTGGGTTGTTTCCAGTTTCTACCTATTACAAATAAGGCTGCTATGAACATTTTTATGACTGTGTGGGGTATGTGAGTGCAGGGCTGATAGAGGCTAGAAGAGAGCATTAGAGTCCTTAGAGCTGGACTTACAGGCAGATGTATTGTGAAAGTAGAAGCAGGGCAAGTGTGGTGTCTCACCTTTAATCTCAGAGACAAAGGCAGATAGAGCTCTGGGAGTTTGTGGCCAACTTAGTTTACATAGTTAGTCTTAGGTCAGCAAAGACTAGTGAGTATGGGGGAGGAGAGAGAGAGGGAAGGACAGAAGGAAGGAAGGATTAAGGAAGGGAGAAAAGAAAGGAAGGAAGGGAAGGGAAGGGAAGGAAGGAAGAAAGGAAAGAAAGAAAGCCAGCAGACAAGTAGAAGAGGAAATAAAGTCAACTAGTTGAAGGGGAAGAGTCAAGGGAGAAAGGCAGTTACAGAGGAGAATGAATGAGATGTTTATATGAAGATACATATGTGTACTGGCTAGTTTTATGTCAATTTGACACAAACTATCATAATTTGAGAGGAGGGATCCTGGATTAAGAAAATGCTTCAGCTAGGTGTGATGGCGCGCATCTTTAATCCCAGCACTAGGAAGGCAGAGGCAGGCAGATCTCTAGGCCAGCCTGGTCTTCAAAGTGAGTTCCAGGACAGCCAAGGCTAGACAGAGAAACCTTGTCTTGAAACCCCCCCCAAAAAAAAAGAGAAGAAAAGAAGAAAATGCCTCCATAAAATTGGGCTGAAGGCAAGCCTGTAAGGCATTTTTTAAAATTAGTGATTGATTGGGGAGGACCCAGGCCATTGTGGGCTGTCCCACCCCTGATTCTATAAGAAAGTAGACTGAGCAAGCCACTAAGCAGCACCCTCCATGGCTTCTGCATCAGCTCCTGCCTCCAAGTTCCTGCCCTGTTTGAGTTCCTGTCCCCTACAAAAGCAACGTATGGTAGAAAGGGTTTATTTTGGCCCACATTTTGAGATTATGGTCCATGATGGTGGAAAAGTTACAGCAGGAGGGACTTTAAGGTACTTGGTCACTTGTAGCCAGAGTCAAAAAGGTGAACCACAGCCAGGTGTGGTGGCTCACGCCTTTAATCCCAACACTCGGGAGGCAGAGGCAGGCAGATCTCTGTGAGTTCAAGGCCAGGCTGGTCTACAAAGTAAGTCTAGGATACACACAGAAATCCTATCTCAAAAAAAACAAAAAACAAAAAAAAAGAAGGTGAACCACAGCAGCAATAGGTTACTACACTGGGCTTGCACATGACTGTCAACCATCAGTCATTGGAAGGAGAGGGACTCATGAGGCCCCACCCTTCCCTCCTGAACTACTGGATATTTATTGAATGATTATGGGAGAGAGGCAGTCATTGTCTTCTGTTGTGTACCCACTGATTATTCCAAGTGCCAATGACTAGTTCCAATGCCACAGTCATACAGATGGCCCTGGTCTTAAACAAACAAACACCATGAATGTTGGAAAGGAACTTGTAGGGAGAGGGAGGAGATTGACAAGAATGGAGGGAAATTAAAAAGGGCAGGAGTGAGAGTAACCAGAATACATTATAGACATGTACAAAATGATCAAAGTCAAAATATCACACACTAAAATTTACCTAAGAATAATCCTAACCAACAAGGCAAACATCTCTACAATGAAAAATTTAAATCTTTGGAAGAATAAATTAAAGGAGATGGAAGGACTTCCATGCCTATGGATTGGTAGAATTAATATTGTGAAAATAGAGTTGAAAGTGTAACTTAGTTTGTACAGTGCTTGCCAAGCCAAGTATGGTGGCTTGCCTTTAATCCCAGCATTTGCAAGGCTGAGGTAGGTGGGTCTCTGTGAGTTTGACACCAGCCTGGTCTACATAGTGAGATACTGCTGAAAACAAAACAAGAAATAAACATGGGAACGAGATTTGTAAGGAGTAGGAGGGGGAATTAGAATAAGAGAAATTAGAATGCATTTTATACATGCATAAAAATGTCAAATAATAAATTTATTAATAAAAATGATTGTAAAAAATAAATAAAAGGTCTGGCAAGATAGCTCAGTGGGTAAAGGTAGTTACTTCCAAGCCTGACCACTTGAGTTCAATCCCTGAATGAGAGAAGGACAGAAACGAGAATTAATATTCTTTTCTGATTTTTACATTTGGGCACACTCAGGCACACACACAAATAAAATAAATACATGTAATATATGAAACAAAGAATTGAGATAAGCAACTCTAAAAAACTTTAAGAGTCTTTAAATGTAAAAAAGAAATGAGGTCAAAGATGTGAATAGTATAAATACCACACACATTATATGTCCCGTGTATACAGAATTACACTAAATAATCAAAACTATCAACTATAAAAATTAATGAAAAAGTTTGAGGTCTATATGAAAAAATCAAAACACTTCTTGGGAAAATATTAAAGGCATAACTAAATGGAAAAACTGATCATGTTATAGGAGGAAGAAAAGGAGAGAGTAGTGAATGTGTGTGCTCACCTCACTTTCTCCTTTTTATGCACTGTAAGATCCTGGGCCAGGGGATGGAGCCACCCACAATCTTCCTACTTCAATTAGTCTAATTAAGAAAACTCTCTACAGACATCCCCTGAGGCTCATCTCCCAAGTGGATCCAGATCTCTTTAACTTGACAATTGAAATTAACCACTACATATATGATGTCCCTAAAATTCACAACAGGCATCAGAGTGATGGCTCAGTAAGTACAGTACTTGCCCACCTACTGTGTAAGCCTGACAACCTAAGTTCAATACCAGATCCGTGAAAGGGAGCAGAGAACTGACTCCACGAAGCTGCCTCTGATGTCTACACATGTGACACACACGAGCCTGTACTCACAGGTCAATAACTTGTTTTAAATTCACAACGATGTGACTAAACCAGGTACCTCATCCCTATAATTTTATACCCATAATCCTCATATTTAAATTAAAGATAATCCTCATCTAGAACAGCAAGCTCAAGGACAGTCTAGGCTACCTGAAAAGAATTCTACAGTACTGTGAATATTCTATCATCACAAACGCACTCAATAGATGGAGGAATAAAGATAGAGTGGCTAGAAAAAAAAAACACTGCATGTTGAAATGGGATTCAGATGTAGATTTATTGAAATCACTATATGTACTTGACATGCAAAGTTTTAAAAGTCACTGAGAAAATACACTGTTATTTGTTTATTTGTTTTTGAGACAGTATTTTATTCTGTAATCCTGGCTGGCCTGGGATATCTAGATCAAGCCTGCCTCAAACTTTCTGTGATCCTCCTGCCTCAACCTCCCAAGTGCAAGGATTAAAGGCGTGAGACACCACACTCTACTCTTTGATTTGATTTTTTTTTTTTTTTTAATAATTTATTTTTTATTTCTTCAAGTTACATCTCAATCACAATCCCCTCCCTACTCCCCCCTCCAGTCCCACCCTTCCACCCTCCTCCCCCTCAGCCCCCCCATCCTCTTCCCTTCTTTTTTTTTTTTTTTAGTTTAAGGTATTTATTTTTCCCCCCAACAGCTCTCCTTTTCAGCCCAAAAAATGGTTCTTTTTCTTATAACTATAAATACAATACAAAACAACAGAAATAAATAGGCCACAATTATAAGAGTTATATGGCTTAGCATACATTCCCAATGTCCAGTCCATATGTATTTGGCACCTGACTTTAACATTCTACTATCTAACCATCTCCATGTGTTTAAAGTTCTATATCTAACTCAGCTTTCATACTAACTTGCCTCATAATTTTAAAAACATCTTCTTAGATCCAGAATGCCCTCTTGATTCCTAAACAACTCAAAATTTAACTATGAGACTCTAGGTATCTATTCTTCAACCACCTCAGAGACCTGAGAGGGATAAATACATCTGATTATATAGGAAGTGCATTTTTTTTTTTAGGTTTTCTTTTCTTTTTCTTTCTTTCTTTTTTATTTATTTATTTATTTATTTTGTCAGCGCAGGAGCTCAAACCTAGGGCTTTGCACCTGCTGCATGAGGGTCCACTATGTGGCTAGTTTGAGACCAAACTAGACTACATGTGACCCAGTCTCAAAAGAACAAAACAAAACCATTGCATAGGTAATGTTTAGCATGGATTCACGCCAGCACACCCATATATACACAATTTAACAATTCATTACATTTGAAATTTTATTTCTGTGTATGTCATAGTGCATGTGTGGAGGCCAGAGGACGCTTGTGGGATCTGGCCCTCTTCTTCCACCACTTGGGTCCTGGAGATTGAACTCAGGTCCTCAGGCTTGGTGGCGCCTTTATCTGCTGAACCATCTCACATTCTCCCCAAAGTGAAACTGATTTTTTTGAGGGAGGGTTTCACATAGCCCAGACAGGCCTTGAACTTGCTCTGTAACAATTCCCTATGTTACTGAAGATGACCTTGGTTCCGATTTTCCTCCCTTCACCTCTCTCTGATGCAGCCTGAGGGCCTTCTTAATCTTGTAGGGACCTTGAAAAGAATTTCAAGATGAGCCAGTATGAAGCAAAGTTGGAATTTATTAAAAATAGAAAGAAAGGCACTCAGGGAAAGAATAAGTCATAGGTGTGGAATTCTCAAAGGAAAGTTACAGTCTATTAAAAATTCTATGTGCGTACTTGCATGAGTGCTTGTGTGCATGTGTGAGTTTGTGTGTGTGTGTGTGTGTGTGTGTGTGTGTGTGTGTGTGCTTGTACATGTGTATACATGGGTTGGAGGTCAGAGAGCAACATTGGCTGTCTTCCTCAATCACTATCCATCATAATAGATATATATATATTGGGGGGGGGGGTTTGAGACAGGGTTTCTCTGTGTAACAGCCTGGCTGTCCTGGACTCACTTTGTAGACCAGGCTGGCCTCGAACTCACAGAGATCCGCCTGCCTCTGCCTCCCGAGTGCTGGGATTAAAGGCGTGCACCACCAACACTTGGCTATATATTGATTTTTTGAGACAGGGTTTCTCTGTGTACCCTTGGCTGTCCTGGAACTCACTCTGTAGACCAGGCTGGCCCCGAACTCTCAGAGCTCTACCTGCCTCTGTCTCCCCAGTACTGGGATTAAAGGTGTACACCACCACACCCAACACACACACACACACACACACACACACACACACACACACACACACA
>CAJQZJ010000217.1:697141-718014 GCA_907164525.1 Lophiomys imhausi
CACACACACACACACACACACACACACACACACACACACACACACACGTATAATAACATACCTATAGTAGCTCCCCTTCCTCCTCTCCTCCCAGTCCTTCCCTCTCAACTCACCCCCTTGCCATCCTCCCATCTTCCTTTCTCCTCAAAAGAGGCTCAAAAAAAGGGAGGCCTCCCCTGGATATCAACCCATCTTGGCATATCAAGTTGTAGTAAGACTAAGCACAACTTCTCCTATTGTGCCTACGTAAGGCAGCCCAGTTAGAGGAAAGGAATCCCAAGGCAGACAACAGTCAGATGCAGCTCCTGCTGTTAGGAGTCCCTGATGAGGACCAAGCTGTACAACTGTTGCATATGTACAGAGGGTCTAGGTCCATCCCATGTATGCTGTTTGGTGGTTCAGTCTCTGTGTGCTACCATGGGCCCAGGTTAATTGATTCTGTAGGTTTTCCTGTGGTGTCCTTGATCTCTCTGGCTCCTGCAATCCTTCCTCCCCTTCTTCGATAGAATTCTCCAAGCTCTGCCTAATGTTTGGCTGTGGGTCTCTGCATCTGTTTCCATCAGTTACTGGGTGAAGCCTCTCAGATGACAGTTATGCTAGGGTCCTGTCTGCAAGAATAACAGAATATCACTAATAGTGTCAGGGGTATCTCTCTCTCTACCTGGGATGGGTCTCAAGCTGGGCCAGTCATTGGTTGGTCATTCCCTCAATTTCTGCTCCATCTTTACCCATGCACGTCTTGTTGGCAGGACAAATTGTGGGTCTAAGATTTTGTGGCTAGGTTGGTGTCCCAGTCCCTCCATTGGAAGTCTTGTCTGGTTACAGGAGATGGCTATATCAGGCTCCATATCCCCCATTGCTAGGAGTCTCAGCTATGGTCACCCTCATAGATTCCTGGGAGTTTCCTTTGTTCTAGGTTTCTAGCACATCTCAGAGATGCCCCACCCGATTCCAGTTCTCTCTCCTGTACTCTTTCCCTACTTGATCTCTACCACTCCCCTCCCAACTCCCTCCCTCACACGGTTCTGTCCCTCTATCCACCCCCCACCATGTCTATTCTATTTCCCCTTCTCAGGCAAGTGTCCCACCTTGGGCCCTCCTTGTTACTTAGCTTCTTTGGTCTGGGGATTGTAGCATGGTTATCCTGTATTTTATGACTAATATCTACTTATAAGTGAGTACATACCATGTTTCTCTTTCTGGGTCTGGGTTACCTCAGGATAATCTTTTCTAGTTCCATCCATTTGCTTGCAAATTTCATGATGTCATTGTTTTGAAAAGCTGAGTAGTATTCCATTGTGCAAATGTACCACATTTTCTTTATCCATTCTTCAGTTGAGGGACATTCAGGTTGTTTCTAGTTTGTGGCTATTATGAATAAAGCTGCTATGAACACAGTCCTTGTGGTATAATGGAACATCTTTTGGGTATATGCCAGGGGTGCTATAACTGGTTCTGGAGGTAGAACTATTCCCAATTTTCTCAAAAAGTGCCAGCTTCCAAAGTGGTTGAGCAAGTTTGCACGCCCACCAGTGATGGAGGAGTGTTCTCCTTGCTCCATATCCTTGCCAACAAGTGTCCTTGTGGTGTGGTGGAGAATCTTTTGTGTATATGCCCAGGAGTGGTATAGCTGGGTCCTAAGGTAGAACTACTCCCAAATTTCTGATAAACTGCCATATTGATTTCCAAAGTGGTTGTACAAGTTTGCACGCCCACCAGCAGTGGAGGAGTGTTCCCTTTCTCCACATCCTTGCCAGCGTGTGCTGTCATTTGAATTTTGATCTTAGCCATTCTGATGGGTGTAAGATGGAATCTCAGAGTAGTTTTGATTTGCATTTTCCTTATGACTAAGGACGTTAAACATTTCTTTAAGTGCTTCTGGGCCATTAAAGATTCCTCTGTTGAGAATTCCCTGTTTAGATCTGTACCCCATTTTTAAACTGGTTTACTTGTTTTGTTGATGTCTTGTTTCTTGAATTCTTTATTATTTTGGATATTAGCCCTCTATCAGATGTAGGGTTGGTAAAGATCTTTTCCCATTCTGTAGGCTGCTCTTTTGTCCTTTTAACAATGTCCTTTGCCTTACAGAAGCTTTTCAGCTTCATGAGGTTCCATTTATTAATTGTTGATTTTATTGCCTGATCTATTGGTGTTCTGTCAAGGAAGTTTCTCTTGTGCCAATGCATTCAAGGCTATTCCCCACATTCTCTTCTATCAGATTTAGTGTATCTGGTAATGTGTTGAGGTCTTTGATCCACTTGGACTTGACTTTTGTGCAGGGTGATAAATATAGATCTATTTGCATTTTCTACATGCAGACATCCAGTTAGACCAGCACCATTTGTTGAAGGTGTTTTCTTTTTCCATTGTATTTGTTTGTCTGTTTGTTTTGAGACAAGGTTTCTCTGTGTATCCCTGGCTGTCCTGGACTCACTTTGTAGACCAAGCTAGCCTTGAACTCACAGAGATATGCCTGTCTCTGCCTCCAGAGTGCTGGAATTAAAGGTGTGTGCCACCATGACCAATTTTTTCCCCATTGTATAGCTTTGGTTTCTTTTGTTTGTTTGTTTGTTTTTTGAGACAGAGTTTCTTCTCTGTGTATCTCTGACTGTCCTGGACTCACTTTGTAGACCAGGCTAGCCTTGTGCTCACAGAGATCCTCCTGCCTCTGCTTCCTGAGTGCTGGGATTAAAGACGTGTGCCACCACGCCTGGCAATTACAGACAGCTGTGAACTGCCATGTAGGTGCTGGGAGTTGAACCCAGATCCTTTGGAAGAGCAGCCAGTGCTCTTAACCACTGAGACATCTCTCCAGCTCCACCTTTGGCTTCTTTGTCAAAAATCAAGTATCCATATGTATGTGGGTTTATTTCTGGGTCTTCATTTTATTCCATTGATCAACCTGTTTTAATGCCAATATCATGTGTTTTTTTATTACTATTGCTCTGTAGTACAGTTTGAAATCAGGGATGGTGATACCTTCAAAAGTTCTTTTATTGTACAGGATTGTTTTAACTGAGTTTTTTGTTTTTCCATATGAAGTTGAGAATTGTTCTTTCAAGGTCTGTAAAAAATTATGTTGGGATTCTTATGGGAATTGTATTGACTCTGTAGATTGCTTTTGGTAAGATGACCATCTTACTGTACCATTTTAGTATGTTAATTCTTCCTATCCATGAGCATGGGAGATCTTCCATTTTCTGATATCTTCTGCAAATTCTTTCTTCAGAGACTTGAAGTTCTTTTCATACAGGTCTTTCATTCACTTTGTTAGAGTTACCCCAAGTTGTTTTATATTATTTGTGGCTATTGTGAAGGGTGTTGTTTCCCAAATTTCTTTCTCAGCCCATCTATTGTCTGCATATAGGATGGCTACTGATTTTTTTAGTTAATTTTGTGTCTAGACACCTTGCTGAAGGTATTTGTCAGCTGTAGGAGTTCTCTGGTGGAATTTTTGGGGTCACTTATGTATACTATATCATCTGAAAATAGGGATACTTTGACTTCTTGCTTTCCAATTTGTATCCCCTTGATATCTTTTAGTTATCTTATTGCTTTGGCTAGAACTTCAAGAACTATGTTGAAGAGATATGGAGAGAGTGGGCAGCCTTGCCTTGTCCCTGATTTTTAGTGGAATTGCTCTAAGTTTCTCCTCATTTAATTTGATATTGGCTATCAGCTTGCTGTATCTTGCCTTTATTATGTTTAGGTATGTGCCTTGTATCCCTGCTCTCTCCGAGACTTTTTATCATGAAGGGGTGTTGTATTTTGTCAAAGGGTCTTTCACTAATGAGATAGTGTTTGTTTTCTTTTAGTTTATTTATTTGGTGAATTACATTGATGGATTTTCATATGATGAACCATCCCTGCATCTCTGGGATGGAGTCTACTTGATCATGGTGGATGATGCTTTTCATGTGTTCTTGTATTCTGTTTTCGAGTATTTTGTTGAATATTTTTGCATCAATGTTCATAAGGGAGATTAGTCTGAAATTCTCTTTCTTGGTTGAGTCTGTGTGGTTTAGGTGTCAGGGTGACTGTGGCTTCATAAAATGAATTTGGCAGTGCTCCTTCTGTTTCTACTTTGTGGAATAATTTTGGGAGTATTAATATTAACTCTTCTTTGAATGTCTGGTAGAATTCTGTGCTAAAACCATCTAGCCCTGGGTTTTGGGGTTTTTTTTTTTGTTATGTTTTGTTTTGTTTTTGTTAAGAGATTTTTTTTTTTAATGACTGCTTCTATTCCCTTAGGGATAATAGGCCCATTTAAATTGTTTACCTGATCTTGATTTATCTTTGGTAAGGGATAGCTATCAAGAAAATTGTCCATTTCATTTAGGTTTTTCAATTTCTGGAGTACAGGTTTTTGAAGTAAGACCTAATGATTCTCTGGACTTTCTCAGAGTCTTTTGTTATGTCCCCCTTTTCATTTCTGATTTTGTTAATTTGGATATTCTCTCTCTGCATTTTAGTTAGCTTTGCTAAGGAGTTGTCTACCTTGTTGATTGTCTCTAAGAATCAACTCTTGCTTTCATAGATTCTTTGTATTGTTCTCTTTGTTTCTAATTTATTGATTTCAGCCCTGAGTTTGGTTATTTCCTACCATCTACTCCTCTTGGGTGTGTTTGCTTTTTGTTATGTAGCAAAGTTTCATATATTTCTTTATGAAGGAAGTTAGTGCTATGAACTTTCCTCTTAGCACTGCTTTCATTGTGTCCCATAAGTTTCAGTATGTTGTGCATTCGTTTTCGTTGAATTCTAGAAAGTCTTTATTTTCTTTATTTCTTCTTTGACCCAGTGGTCACTGAGCAGGGAGTTGCACAGTTTCCATGGGTTCGTAGGTTTTCTGTTGTTTCTGTTGTTGTTGAGGTCCAGCTTTATTTAATCCATGGTAGTCTGATAAGATACAAGGGGTTGTTTCAATTTTCTTGTATCTGTTGAGACTGGTTTTGTGACTGACTATATGGTCAATTTTGGAGAAGGTTCTATGAGATGTTAAGAAAATGATATATTCTTTTGTCTTTGGGTGAAATGTTCTGTAGATATCTGTTAGATCCATTTGGGTCATAACTTCCATTAGTCTCATTATTTCTCTGCTTAGTTTCCATCTGGATGACCTGTCCATTGGTGTGAGTGGCGTGTTAAAGTCTCCCATTATTTTTTTATGTTTATTTATTACTTCAGGTTACATCTCCATCATAGTACCCTCTTTCCACCCCTCCCAATCCCGCCCTCCCACCCTCTACCCCCTATCCCTTCCATCCCACTCCTCTGGAGTGGAGTGTCCCTACATATCAGTCCCCGCCCCAGTTCAGCAGTCATATGAGGCCAAGAGCCTCCTCATACACTGGGGGCCTACAAGGCAGCACCACTAGGGCAAAATGTCTCATTGACAGGTAACAAAGTCTATGTTCCTGTTCCCTTTGGTGCATTGGCTGTAGCATAGTTATGCTGTAGTATATGGCTAAAATCCAATTATAAGTGAATAGATGCCATGTCCATCCTTCTGAGTCTGGGTTAGCTCACTCAGGATGAGCTTCTCTAGTTCCATCCATCTGGCTGCAAATTGCA
Organism: Lophiomys imhausi; assembly: GCA_907164525.1. Classification (NCBI taxonomy): domain Eukaryota; kingdom Metazoa; phylum Chordata; class Mammalia; order Rodentia; family Muridae; genus Lophiomys; species Lophiomys imhausi. The sequence continues at coordinate 702,713 of CAJQZJ010000217.1, forward strand.
TGACTTCGTTGTTTCTGATGGCTGAGTAGTATTCCATTGTGTAGATGTACCACAGTTTGTTTTTTTTTTCATTCCTTGGTTGAGGGACATCTGGGTTGTTTCCAGTTTCTACCTATTACAAATAAGGCTGCTATGAACATAGATGAGGAAATGTCCTTGTGGTTTTGGTGAGAAATCTTTTGGATGTATACCCAGAAGTGGTATGGTTGGGTCTTGAGGTAGAGCTATTTCAAGTTTTCTAAGATATCTCCAGATTGATTTCTATAGTGGTTGTACAAGTTTGCACTCCCACAAGCAGTGGAGGAGAGCTCCCCTTTCTCCACAACCTCACTAGCATGTGCTGTCATTTGAGTTTTTGATCTTAGCCATTCTGACAGGTGTGAGATGAAATCTCAGAGTCATCTTGAGTTGCATTTCTCTGATGATTAAGGATGCTGAGCATTTCTTCAAGTATCTCTCAGTCATTAGGGATTCCTCCTTTGCGAATTCTCTGTTTAGCTCTTCCCCGTTTTTTTTTTAATTGGATTATTTGGTTTCCTGGGATTTAATTTCTTAAGTTCTTTGTAAATTTTGGATGTTAGCCCTCTGTCAGATGTGGGGTTGGTGAAGATCTTTTCCCAATCCATAGGTTGCTCTTAACCTCTGGAGAGATGGCTCAGAGGTTAAGAGCACTGGCTGCTCTTCCATATCCTGAGTTCAATTCCCAGCAACCACATGGTGGCTCATAACCATCTATAATGAGATCTGGTGCCCTCTTCTGGCCTGCAAGCATACCTGCAGACAGAACACTATACATTATAAATAAATAAATCTTTAAAAAAAATCATGGGAGTCTCCCTCAGGACCTCTGGAAGAGCAGCCAGTGCTCTTAACCTCTGAGCCATCTCTTCAGCCCTGAAGTCTCCCATTATTAATGTATGGAGTTCAATGTGTGATTTAAGCTTTAGTAATGTTTCTTTTACAAATGAAGATTTCCACCCTGTGTAGTGGCACAGCCTTTAATCCCAGTTCTCAGGAGGCAGAGGCAGTCAGATATCTGTGAGTTCATGGCTACCCTGGTCTACAAAGTGAGTCCAGGACAGCCAGGGATACACAGAGAAACCCTGTCTCGAAAAAACAAAAAAGAAAAAACAAAACACAAAACAAAAGAAAACCACAAATGAGGGTTTCCTTGCATTTGGGGCATATTCAGAACTGAGATGTCATCTTGGTAGATTTTTCCTTTGATGAGTATGTAGTGCCCTTCCCTGTCTTTTTTTAATTAATTTTGGTTAAAAGTCTATTTAAAAAAAACAAAACATTTATTTATTTATTTATTTATTAATTATGTATACAGTATTTGCTCTACATATATGCCCGGGCAGATCTCAATGTAGATGGCTGTGAGCCACCATGTGGTTGCTGGGAATTGAACTCAGGACCTTGGGAAGAACAGCCAGTGCTCTTAACCTCTGAGCCACCTCTCCAGCCCCCTAAAAGTCTATTTTATTAGATATTAGAATGGCTACTTCAACTTGCTTCTTGGGTCCATTTGCTTGGAAAATACTTTTCCAGCCCTTTACTCTGAAGTAAAGTCTATATTTGTTGCTTAGGTGTGTTTCTTGTCTGCAGAAGAATCCTGTTTTTGCATCCACTCTGTTAGCTTATGTCTTTTTATTAGGAATTGAGTCCATTGGTGTTGGGAGATATTAGTGAACAGTGATTGTTAATTCCTGTTATTTTGATGTTGGTATGTTGGTGGTTGAGTGTGTGTGTGTGCATGTACGTGTGCATGTGTGTGTGCGTGCGTGCATGCGTGTGTGCGTGCGTGTGTGTGTGTGTGTGTGTGTGTTTGTGTGTACTTTCCTTCTTTTGGTTTTAATGGTGTAGAATTATTTATACCCTTCCCCTCCAAACCAACTCCCCTGAAAGCACCTCCAACAGTGGTAAACTGCACCTCATACCCTGTGCCTCATTTCCTGGCCCATAACTCTGCCTGCTTTCCTGGGTGCCTGCTGGCATCAGATACACCAGGTAAACCCCTTCCCCCAAATCCCTTCCTATCAACTTGCCTGAACAAAACTTCCAGAAGAAGCCGGGCGGTGGTGGCGCACGCCTTTAATCCCAGCACTTGGGAGGCAGAGGCAGGTGGATCTTTGTGAGTTCGAGGCCAGCCTGGTCTACAAAGCGAGTCCAGGACAGCCAGAGATATTCAGAGAAAACCTGTCTCGAAAAACCAAAAAAAAAAAAAACCTTCCAGAAGAAAGGAATATTAATAACTTAATTACAAAGAAATGATAAATGATTGAGGTAACAAATGTGTTCAATATCCTGTTTAATTATCATGCAATGTATAATATAGTAAAATATCACACTTTGCCCCATCAACACAAGCAATTATTCTTTGTCTCTTATAGTTTTTATATTTGTTTTAGTTTGGGTCTTCAATACCCCCAAAGGCCCATTTGTTAAAGGCTTGATCCCCAGCTTGGTGCTGTTGAAAGGTAGTGTAAAGTTCATCCATTGGAATTCTGGCTTCTGGTTGAGTATGTCCTTGAAGGGGAAATGGGGTCCTCACCACTCTCTCTTCTTCTCCCTCTTTCTCTGTCCTATTCCCAGCCTTGATGTTGAACAGCTTTGCTCTGCTACCTACTCTTGTTATGATGTGCTGCCGCAGGCTGAAAAGTGACATTGGTCTCAGACTGAAGCTTCTAAAAGTGTTAACCAAAACCGACCTTTCTTCATGAAGAACTAATTGACCTCAAAATCAGAGGGTCAAGGCTGGGCCTTGACTACATGACAAATTTGAAGATAGCCTGAACTGTATGAGACTTTCTCAAAAAACAAAAACAAACAAACAAAGACCCTTCCAAAAAAGAAGAAAAAAAAAGTTGACTTACTTTAAGTTCTTGTTACAGTAATAGTTGAAAAACTGAGTAGCACAGAGTCAATTGAAAACAAAGTGAATTTTAGCCGGGTGTGGTGGTGCACACCTTTAATCCCAGCACTTGGAAAGCAGAGACAGATGGATCTCTGTGAGTTCAAGGTTAGCCTGATCTACAAAGTGAGTCCAGGACAGCCAAGGATACACAGAGAAACCCTGTTTCGAAAAACAACAACAAAAACCCCACAAACAAACAAAGCAAAGTGAATTTTAAGCAGTGTTCAGTGGTACACACCTGTAATTCCAACACTGAGAAATAGACGTAGAACAATCAGGAATCTAAGGCCATCTTCAGCTACATACTGAGTTTGAGGCCAGCCTTGGCTACATGAGATCCTGTCTCAAAAACAAAAACAAAACAAAACATCAATAACAACAATGTTTAGGAGCTGGAGAAGTGGTTCAGCAGTTAAGACTGTACTACTTTTCCAGAGGACTTAATAGCCACCTGTAGCTCCACCTCCAAGGGGTCCAACACTCTCTGGCCTCTAAGGGCATCCATACATGTGAGACATTCACTCATATACATAAATAAAGATAACACAAATAAATCTTAAAAGGAAAAAAATTAGCCGGGCATGGTGGCACACACCTTTACTCTTAGCACTTGGGAGGCAGAGGTAGGTGAGTCTCTGAGTTTGAGGCCAGCCTGGTCTACAAAGTGAGTCCAGGACAGCTAGGTCTCTGTTACACAGAGAAACCCTGTCTCGAAAAAAAAAAATTAAAGAGTAAAGAAGAAATGACAGAGGAAAAAAATCAGTAAGTAAAATAACAAAATACTTTCTCTTTTTTAAAAAAAAAAGTAAGTTAGAGGGATGAAGATACATCTCAGTTGGTAAAGGATTTGGAGAAGATAGAGGCAGCCCTGAGTTTGACCACCTGCAGTGTATAAACCAGGTGTGGTGGTACATAGGCCTACATTTCCAGCACTCGGGACTGGGAGTAGAAGTATCAGCGGTTCAAGACCATCCTCCCCTACATAGCAAATTGGAGGTCAGTCTGGGATATATGAGACCCTACCTCAAACAAACATTTGAGAACTGGGCCTGGTGGTACAGACTTATAATTCCAGCTGCTTGGGAGGCAGAAGCAGGGAGACTGCATGAGCAAGACCTGCCTGGGCTATAGAGTGAGTTCAAGACCAGACTGGGCTAATTATTGAGCCCTTGTTTCCACATAATAAATAGAGAGAGTTGTCTATAAAGCAGAGTATTTGTCAAGCATATGAGCAGCCCTGGGTTCAGTCCCTATCCTCCACCCTCCTACGAATGAGTTGAACCTAGAACAGTGTGGTTCAAGAGGTTGGGACAGGAAGGTCAAGAGCTTGAGACCAGTCTAGGTTACACAGCAAAGCCTCACTTCAAAAATAAAGTAACTAGCCGGGCGGTGGTGGCACACGCCTTTAATCCCAGCACTTGGGAGGCAGAGGCAGGCGGATCTTTGTGAGTTCAAGGCCAGCCTGGTCTACAAAGCGAGTCCAGAACAGCCAGAGCTGTTAAACAGAGAAACCCTGTCTCGAAAAACCAAAAAAAATAAATAAATAAAGTAACTTACTTACTTTATTATTATTTATTTATTTGTTTTACTTACAAGACAAGGAAGAAAAATTTTAAAAGCTGAAGTCATGAGAGTAGATAGGACCTCTTAGGAGGAGTTGAAAAGGACCTAGATATGGTGGCATATATTTGCAATCCTACCATTCAGGATGCTGAGTCAGGAAGATTAGAGTTACAGACCAGCCTACACTATACTAATGAACCCTTGTCTCATCTTCCCTAACACCCAAAAAGTATAAAAAGTAATAAGAGCAAAGATCAGAGAACAAAAACTGGGACTCTGAAAAACATGAATATTTAAGTGTCAGAGTGAAAGGAAAGCACAGAGCAGTCAAAGACATCAGAAAGATGTAGCCTGACAAAAAGCATAGGAAACTAACCTGTCATGGCTGCATGCAACCCTACTACCTCAGCACTCAGAGACAGAAGGACTGTCCACAAGTTCCAGGCCAGCCTTGGCTACATAACAGGACTCTCTCAAAAACATCATAACATACTATGCAACCACTAAAATCAATTTTTAAGAGAAATATTTAGTGGTATTTGTCTTAGTCAGGGTTTCTATTGCTGCAATGAAGCACATGACTAAAAGCAAGTTGGGGAGGAAAGGGTTTATTCGGCTTACACTTCACATCACTGTTCATCATCAAAGGAAGTCAGGACAGGAACTCAAACACAACAGACGCAGAGCAACATATAGTATGTGATGATAACTTCCTTTTTTGATGGTGGTATTGGATATGGGGCCGAAGCAAGTACTCCACCACTGAGCTGTATCCCCAGTCCTAAAGGTATATGTGTGTATTGCTCACTGAAAAAAAATGCCTTTAAGGTTTTACACCTTTTATCTCGGGGGGGGGGGTTGTTACAGACTGTTTTTATTTTCATCCTTATGAAACTTTTTTTAATATTTTCTAGTTGTTCTGGAAAGTATAAGCATTACTAGAGTAACCAGCAAATGTAAAACTAATATAAAAAAGGAAAAAGAGGAAGGACTCTGGAGAGATGGCTCGGCTCAGCAGTTAAAAGCACTGACTGATCTTCCAGAAGACCTGACTCCAATGTCAAGCACCCATGTGGCTATAACTCTGTTAAGTCTATAATTATAATTCCAAGAGATCCAATACCTTCTTCTGGCCTCTGCAGGCAGTGCACATACATGATGCACAGATGCACATGCAGATAAAATATCTATACACATAAAAATAAACAAATTTCTAAAAAATATCACTTGCTATTCTTGTGGATGATTTGGTTCCCAGACTCCACATAGCAGCTCACAACCATCTGTAACTCCAGTTGCAGGAGATGCAAGGCCCTCTTCTGGTGTCTGTCAGCACCAGACACACATGTGGTACACAGGCATACATGCAGGCAAAATACCATACACATAAAATAAAAACTTATCAATATTTTTTTTTTGGTTTTTCGAGACAGGGTTTCTCTGTGTATCCTTGGCTGTCCTGGACTCACTTTGTAGACCAGGCTGGCCTCGAACTCACAAAGATCCACCTGCCTCTGCCTCCCAAGTGCTGGGATTAAAGGCGTGCGCCACCACCGCCCGGCTATTATCAATATTTTTTAAACACAGAATCTTAGTATGTAACTCTGACTGGCTTCTAACTCACTACATAGACCAGACTGGCTTTGAACTGACAGAGATCCACCTGCCTCTGCCTCCAGTGTGAATACTGGGATTAAAGGTGTGCACCACCATGTCTGACCTAAAAATAAATAAATCTTTTTTTTTTTAAGGAGTGGAGGTACTGGGCCAATAAGACTGAAGATAGATGCTCCAATGTATGGAGAGAAATTGAGGACTGTCCAGGCAGCCAGTTGTCTGTCAGTTCTTAGTTTTGGAAGATGCTTGCTCTGCACTTCCTGTATATTAAGATATATTTATCTTTCTCAGGTCTCTGATGTGGTTGAAGACTAGACAGTTTTAGTCTCACAGTTAGATTTTTAAGCTGTTTAGGAATTAAATGGATGTTCTAGGTCTAAGAAGATGTTGTTAAGTTGGTAATGCAAGTTCGGATGGAAACTGAGTTAGGTATAGAACTTTAAACTTATGGAGATAGATGGATAATAGAATATTAATATCTGTTGCCAAATATGTATAGACTGGACATTGAGAATGTATGTTTTACCTTATAATTTTTATAATTGTGGCCTAATTGTTCTTACTGCTTTGTATTGTATTTATCGTTATATAAAAAAGAGCCTTTTATTGGACTAAAAGGGGGAGCTGTTGGGGGAAAAAAGATACACCTTAAATTAAAAAGGAAAGCAGATAGAGTGAGGGGGAAGAGGGTAGGAGGGTGGAACTGGGAGGGGGAAGAGGGAGGTGACTATAATTGAGATGTAATTTGAAGAAATACATGTTTAAAACAAACAAAAAGGAGTGGAGTAGTAAGACAGCTCAGTGGTGAAGAACTCATACTTTGCTTCCAGAGGAACCAAGTTTAGTTCCCAGCACTCATGTTACAGGCAACACTTGTAACTCCAGCTGCAGGGAGATTCAATACTTTTGGCCTCTGTGTATGCTTGCATTCACTTGTACATTTACACACACACACACACACACACACACACACGCACACACACACACGTGCATGCAATTTTAAAATGAAGTAAAATCTTTAAAATAAATAAAAATGGGGGGAAAGAGTTTGGGATACAGACTAGCTTGTAAAGTTTTTGCTTGCCATACACCTAAAGTACAGCAACCCACAAACTGGGTGTAGTGGCACATGCTTGTGATCCCAGCACTTGGGAAGTAAAGGCAGGAGGATCGGAAGTTCAAGAGCTCAGGATAATCCTTAGTTACATAATGGTTCCAAACCAGCCTGGGCTACATGAGACCCTGAATAAAAAAAAAATTGGGGAAGAGAGGCTGGAGAGATGGCTCAGGGGTTAAGAGCACTGGCTGTTCTTCCAAAGGACCCAGGTTTGAATCCCAGCACCCACATGGCAATTTGAAACTGTCTGTAATGGCAGGGCATGGTGGAGCTTGCCTTAAATCCCAGCACTTGAGAGGCAGAGGCAGATGGATCTCGGTGATGTTTCAAGGCCAGCCTGGTCTACAGAGTGAGTTCCAGGATAGCCAGGGCTACACAAAGAAACACTGTCTTGAAAAAAAATTTTTAAGGAAAAAAAGAATAACTAGGTATGATGATTGCACTTCTAAAATTTCAGCACTTAGGAGGCTGAGACAGGAAGATAGTAAGTCTGAGGCCAGCCTGGACTACATAAAGAGTTTGAGAACAGCCTGGGCTACAAAATAAACTTAAATCGAGACTAGGGTGATATATCAGCACTTAAGAGTGCTAGCTAATCTTCCAGCAGACCCAGGTTTAATTCTCAGCACCCATATGGTGGCTCACAACTGGCTGTTAACTCCAGTTCTAGAGGATCTGGTGCCCTCTCCTGGACTGCAGACATCGGGCATGCAGATGTTGTACAGACACACATAAAGGCAAAACAATCATACATGACAAACAAAATTTTAAAATTAAATTAAAAGAAAAAATTAGGAGCTGGAGAGATGGCTCAGTGGTTAAGAGCACTGACTGCTCTTCCAGAGGACCCAGGTTCAATTCCCAGCACCCACTTGGCAGCTCACAGCTGTCTATAACTCCAAGATCTAACACTCTCACACAGACAATACTTGCAGTCAAAAGATCAATACATATAAAATAATAATAAATGATTTTTTTTTTTGGTTTTTCGAGACAGGGTTTCTCTGAATATCTCTGGCTGTCCTGGACTCGCTTTGTAGACCAGGCTGGCCTCGAACTCACAAAGATCCGCCTGCCTCTGCCTCCCAAGTGCTGGGATTAAAGGCGTGCGCCACCACCGCCCGGCTAATAAATGATTTTTTAAATGAAAAATGAAGAAACAAAGTTTCAGGGAAATAAGGGTGATCAAACACTGTAGAGGACGAGGAAAACCTCATTCTGAAGTATGTCTCAGACCTGGCAATCAGGTGGCTGCTGAAAATTATTTCAGTGGAGTGGGGAGTGGGAGTAGAAGGCGTGTAGGAGTAGAAATGAAGAATGACTGGGATATGAAAAACTAGAGACATCTCAGGCCAGTGAGATGATACAGTGGACACAGGCACTTTCCATAGAGCCTGGTGGGCTAAGTTTAATTCCCAGGATCTACTAGATGGAAGGAGAGATCTGACTCCCACAAATTGTCTACTGACCTCCACATATGCACTATAGTACGTGTACACATACACCACAAAATAAATACATAGGTGTAACAAAAATTTTAATAATCAAGAACAAAATAGTGGCATCAAACGTAGAAAAGGTGTTTTTAAACAATGCAGTCAAGAAGCAAAAGTAGAGGTTTGGAAATAACTCAATGGTGGAATGCTTTCCTAACACACTAAAGGACCCAAGTTCCATTCAAACACCAAGTTGGGGCCAAAGAGCTACAAAAAGGAAAAGAAAAAGGGTAGATGCTCAGTTTCAGTTGCCACCCAGACTGGAAATCGCATATGGTGTCCTCGAGACATCGATGAAGCTTTTCCAACACTGGGTTGTCAGTATAAAGGGTTCAGCACAACACAGAATTGGAAGAGTGGTCAGCTCACGATACCAGCATCAGCAATGGCTCTGCCACACTCAGAGACAAACTTGTCATTGTTAAAACTGAGGAAAGTACTCCAATGCTGGCCCTTGGGTATTCTAATTCCAGCAGCTGACTGCTTGCTTGTGCCTGATCAATGGTACAAGCTTTGCTTCTGAATGAAGTAGAAAACAAAAACAAAACAAGAAAGACAAAACAAAATCAAACACAAAACCCACTATAGTGCTGCATATTACAACCACATAATTTAGAGTGCCAGCTAATCTCTGGAGAAAGAGGCCCAAAGCTTGTGATAGGTGTGAAGTAGGTAGGAAATGCTTGTGACTCATACAGTAGCAGTGAGTGCTTCCTTGTCAGTATGAGAAGCCCAATCCTATAGGTGATATTGTTTCTCTAAGAATGAACCAAAGCTCAGAGTATTCTGTGGCTCAACTCAGCCCTGACACTTTGAGGTGACATGTCAGCAAAGAGCAGTTAATGTTTATTGTAAAACACTCACTCTGATTCAGAAATCAATAGCTGCCTGACAATCTGCAGAACGCCCATACACTGGCAAACCAAGGAGACAATAAAATAGCTCAGTCATCTTCAGCTTTTGTGGAAGAAAAGCTACATAAATGGCAGTATCTTCAGAAAGTCTAAAACCCTTTATAATTGAGATGCCCCCCCCACTATAGACTTCTGGATAGGCCTGCTTTGGAGTAAGCAGAGGGAAGGAGCAGGACCCTAGAAGAGATTTTCACCTGAGGAGAGTTGGGGCAGCAAAGGAGAAGCAATCATCAGTCACAGACTGAGGCAAGGATTGGGGTAGAAGGATGGAGACAGTCTTTGGTCTGAAGGCCTGAAAGCAAGATTATCCTATTCAGGGGCAAGGAGCAGATTTAGGATAATAGGTTTAAAAGGTGTGAAAAGGTAGAGACAGGGTATGATGGAATATTCCTGTAATCCAGCACCTGGGAAGCTGAGGCAGAAGGATCCTGAATTAAGGCCATCTTAAAGAAGGCTTGTAGAAGTGGGGTGTGGTGGTATTCTCCTGTAATCCTAGCACTTGGGGAGGTGGAGGTGGGAGGACCAAGAGTTCAAGGTCATTCTCCACTAAATAGTGACTTCAGTGTCAGCCTGGGCTGTGTGAGATCCTGTTTCAAAAAGTCAACATAAATTAAAAAAAAAAGAAGGCATACAAAGTGTAAGGAGCCTGTAAGCAGCCATAAAGAATGGCTGCAGGAAGTTTAGTAAGTAATTTAAGTATTGGATTAAGTAATTTAAGTATTGGATTATAAGTAATAGCTTCTCGTTTAGCTGCAATGAGCTGTCAGCCACAGCCCAAGCTGAGACCAGCTGTAGGAGCTAGATAAGAAGATAGTGAGTGCCGCCCTATGCGTAAGGAGCCCACAAGAAGCTGTCAGCCACAGCCCAGCTGAGGCCCAGCTGAAGGAGCCAGATAAGAAGCTAGTAAGTGCCGCCATATGCGGGTGACATAGAGATATGTTAATTAAAGCTGAGATGAAAGTATAAGAAACCAAAGGAGACAAGCAGTAAGCGGCGATCAGTCTTGTCACTGACGTCCAGCCTCTGTCTCTATCTTAGGTCTATGCCCCTTCCTCAGACCTTGTGCTGAGACCTCTCTCTCTATCCCTTGCCCATTCACTCAGGCCTTGAACTGAGACTAGAACTGGGGCTTTGCCCTGAACATCGACGCAGGGGAACAGGAGAGCCACGGTCTTCGGACAGGTCGTATGATGTGTGATGTGGGAATATTAATATAAGTATAGGATGTGGTGGTTATATATTGTAATATTAGTTATTCTAGCTTTAATGACCATTAAGTGTTTCTGTTTGATTGATGCAGCTTATCCTGATCCTGTAGAAGTAGAGACTATTTAGTATAATAAATATTATAAAGACCAGCATTGCCTAAGTGTATTCCATTTGACCCTATTGGGTGGCGAGTGCCGTCACCTGGTCACACGACTCCCTTCCATAGAGAAGGAGGTGTCGGGATTTGGATGACCAAACCGCGCTCTCGACACAAAGCTATATTCCATTTCCCTTTGAGTTGACCATGCACTGTATAGGCCAGGCAGAGCTGAAATGGCTTTATGGAAAGCAGCAAAGCCTTACTTGCAGAGGGGACGAAGAAGCGTTAAGGTTGGATGAAGTCTATTAAGAGTGCTTCTCTTCACACAGGGGCAGGAATCCTCCATGGTGGAGCTGTCCAGGAGCCTCAGCAATGACATGTGGTCTGTCCTTGATAAAACTGATAGATGTGTATGAAAAAGCATGTGGAGAGCTTCTAGCAGAGGGGAATGGAGTTTCTAGTTTCTGCTGCTCAAAAAGTTTCTGAATCAATCCTTACATTTGGAGCTGGCTTGGTTGTGGCACGTAGAACAGGAAGAAAAGTGCCTTCATTTTCTACCTGGAATTCCCACCATCCCTCCCATGAACAGTATTTGCCAGCATAGACCTGGGCCTAAAGGGTGATGCCAGTACTGCCCTGTCTATCGATCTGAAAGTGCTGCGTGATTCATGGAAGTAGCAGGGGTGGTGATTGTTGTTTCCACGACTGGGGGAATCTGGATGAGACATTTGTGGGTTATTGTTGGCAAGCTTGGATAATCAAGAGGGAGTAGTCCAAAGGTTCTTTCAACAGGAAGGGTGACTACCAAGGATCTATTTAGGGTATAGTTTACAGGCTTTATTATTAATTTGTTTGTGCGTATGAGTGTTTTGTTTACATGTAAGTTTGTTTACTACATATGTGCCTGGTGCCCACAGGGACCAGAAGGTAGCTTTGGATCCACTGGAACCCATGGAACTGGAGTTACAGATAGGTTGTGAGCCACAATGTGGGTGCTGGGAATCAAACCCAAGATCTCCGAAAGAACAACCAGTGCTCTTAACTGCTGAGTCATCCTTCCAGTCCCACATGTTCATTAAATCATCAGTCTGTGGTGCCCATGATGGAGGAGTACATTTCTACTTGGAACACCTGGGAATAAACCTATTGGAATGACCCCTCATACAGATAGGGAGTTAGACTTAAATGATGAATGTGTACACAAAAACAGTAGACTGGAAGGGAATGTATTTTAACTATTAGCAATGCCATGGACAGGACACCAGCTTATCAGTTGGGTGACCAAACGTAGATGATTAGCAGAACAAGCTTAATTTTTCTGTGTCATTTGTGCCTCACCCTTCAAGTTTTACATTTGGCCTTATTTTTTTTTTCTAGGTCTGAAACTTGGACTCCTCTCTGACTCCTTACCTCTACCTTCTAATTCTTTTGGCTGAAAATCTAATTTTAATTCGAATTTAATCTAGGTGGTGTTTCCTACCCCTGTGTCATTCCGAGTTCTACACCCGCAAGGGCATAAAGAATAGGATATGAATACTAACCTGTAGAGCCTATGTTCAAACAATATTATGATAAAAGCCCCCAAAGTTCCACGTTTCTCATGTTTTCTTTCCTTCTTGCATTTTATTTGATTATTTAGTGTGTGTGCCTATGTGCCACAGCATGCATGTGTGGAGGTCAGAAGACAACCTACAAGAGTTGTCTCTCTCCTTCTGCCACGTGGGTCCCAAGTACCCAACTCAATCAGGCTTGGCAGCAAGCATCTCTACCCACTGAACCATCTCTCAAGCCCCCCCCCCCCCGTTTCTCTATTTTTCACTTGGCCACCTGATCTGGCCAGAGATGTGAAACTTTCTGGAATCTTTTGCAAGCACCATATCTTTTTTATCTAGTTATCGGTCACCAGTGAACTAGAATAATATTCTTCAAATCTCAGGATTTAAGACCTTCATAAATTCAGGAACAGGGGCACGTGAATTCCACAGTGGAAAGGGCAGCTATTGTGTTGCGGAGGCCCTCACCCCTAACAATGTGTCATCTTGGAGAAAGATGTCACTAGGCTTGAGTGCTGGCTGGAGGAGTGTACCATCCTGACATGTGGGGGTGGGTTTAGGAGCTTTCTTGCAACTAGGCTTTGATGAGGAGGACTGAAACAACTTTATTTTTCTTTCCTATTTGCGTTGATGGGCTTCCTGTCATTGTGACAAAATATAAATACCAAGGTCTGAACCATAACACTACTCCAAGCTGTCCTTAGAGCAAAAGGTGTATAGTGGTCAAGGTCAAGTCAATGGGGGACATTCTCTTGGTACAGTTTGTCTTCTCCTTGGGGCAATATTGAGAGGTTGGTGCACCTTTAGAGGGTGGGGCTTAGAGAAAGGAAGTTAGGCCACTGAGGGAATGTCCTTAAAGGTGATACTAGACCCTTTGCCTTTTCCTGTTCTTTTTAGTTCCCAGCTACCAACAGGTGAGCAGCTTTGCTCTATCATGTTCATTCACCATGAACTTCCACCTCCCCACGGGCCCACCAACCCTAGACTTAAACTCAGAACCAAAATAAACCTTTCTTTCTTATCAGCCCATTATCTCATGTATTTAGTCACAGTGATGGAAAACTGACTAACACAGTTCTCTAGAAAAACCTTTACAAAAACATTAATAATTACCTCCAGCTGGCCTCTCTCCTTAGAAGAAAAAATTCTGGTGCACAAATTCATCCATGTAATTATGTAGCCTTTGGAAAGGATTTGTAAATAAATAAGTGAACAAGTAAATAAGTAATAAATAACAATAGCAATTAGGACTGCACAACCACTTCCATTTTTCCAAGTAGCCCTCATTGGGTATGTTCTGCATCCCCTGAGACTGGGCTGAGGTGAGAACTATTGAAATGGTATGCAGATTTTCTGGGTTAACCGCCTTTCTTATCTCATGAGACCCACTTAGGAAGTTTTTGCCTATATGCATTGAAAACTGTCCCCTTGAGTCTTGAGCCATATAACAGTGCTGTCTCATTGATCAAAACCACCCAAAATGGCTCATTTTGTTTGGTAATAATGGTGGTAGAGATGATGGATTCCATGCATGAGGCCGTGCAGCTGCCTCCCATCTGAGACTGCTGTTGCCGAGGCAGCCAGCCACGCTCCTGTGATGTCATGAGCAGATCTCTCTCACCAGGCTGCTGATACTGTTTATGAAGCCCAGAGCTCTGAACTAGGGCAGTGTCCCCAGTCAAACATGCCCTATATAGTATGATCAGTTTTCTCCATCCTTTGTCCCAGTCTTGGATGGAAGAGAAATGAAGAGCCCTTGTTTGGGCTGACAATGAAGCTGCGCTGGAGACAGCAGGCTTATTGTCTTCAGGACCTCTTACCTTGTATGTGTCAGGATCTAATGAGGAACATCTTGAGCGGATTCCAGGAAATCAACAGGCTGACATAAAATATTTAAACACTGTCCCCAAAACATTCATTCTGAGAAGAAAGTCTGCTGAGGAGTCAAGGTAGACGCTGCATTCAGCTGCTTCTTGGGAGCTGATAGACAGGTTAGAGCCATTCTTTCCCTGCCCTCTCTGTTTTCCCTGACTTCTTTTCCTTCATCTCCAGTGTAGCACATCAGCAAGGAAATGAGCAGAGTGGTAAATATGCCTCAGACAAGTTGATTCCAACAGCAGTATCTTTCCAAATATTTATTTACTTTTGATTTTTTCTTTTGTTTTTTTAGTAATGTCTTTTCTACAGTTACAAACTACTCAAATAGACTTCTTATGGCCCTGAACTACACGCCTTTTGAAGAAGCCTTTGCCAAGCTCTCAGGAACATTGAGTATGGTGATAATTGACCTGGAGTTTCTTCCTTCCTGGAGAGTTCTGCTCCCTCATCTAACAGGTCAGCCCACCATTCCTTAAACACATCTCACAGCTTTCTGTCGACTGAAATACTCAGCCCCTCCATGCCCTGTAACAAGCGCAGTTCTGCCTCTTTTGTGAAATCTACCCCTAGCAGCTATTCCCTGGCTATTAGTCACTCTGCCTATTTCACCCCTCCTTCTAGCTTATCCTGGACTGTTGCTTACATTCTTTCGGATGGTTTTGTTTTGTTTGTTTGTTTTTGAGACAGGGTCTCGCTCTATAGCTCTGACAAGCCTGGACATTACTATAGAGATGAGACTCATGATTCTTCTGCCTCCACCACGCATCTCCATGTATGGCTCTTACTCTGGTTCTTTCCTTCCTTTCTTTCTTTCTTTCTTTCTTCCTTCCTTCCTTCCTTCCTTCCTTCCTTCCTTCCTTCCTTCCTTCCTTCCTTCCTTCCTTCCTTCCTTCCTTCCTTCCTTCCTTCCTTCCTTCCTTCCTGTCTTTCTTTTT
>CAJQZJ010000217.1:725254-738981 GCA_907164525.1 Lophiomys imhausi
TGTGTGTGTGTGTGTGTGTGTGTGTGTGTGTGTGTGTGTGTGTGTCAGTTCCCTCCTTTCACCATGTGGATTCTGGTATCAGACTCAGGTCATCAGGACTGGCAGCAAGCGCCCTAACCCACTGAGCCATCTAGCTAGCCCAGGTTATTCTCCACCCCCAGGGCTGCAAAGCAAACCCTCTACCACAGACACAAAGCCCCAGTCCAGTCTGTGAAGATTAAAACATCTTATTGGCAAAAAAATTTTCCTCCCTTATTCCCTCCTTTTCTAATTTATTTTCAGGGGAGGGGTTGAGATAGGGTCTCTCCATGTAGCCCTGGCTGTCCTGGAACTCACTATATAGCCCAGGCTGGCCCCGAACTCATTAGAGGTCTTGCTTGCCTCTGCTTCTTCTTCTTCTTCTTCTTCTTCTTCTTCTTCTTCTTCTTCTTCTTCTTCTTCTTCTTCTTTTGTTTATTTGTTTTGTTTTTCAAGACAGGGTTTCCCTGTGTAGCCCTGACTATCCTGAAACTCACTCTGTAGACCAGGCTAGCCTTGAAATATCAGAGATCCACCTGCCTCTACTTCTCAAGTGCTGGGATTAAAGGCGTGCGCCATCATGCATGGCCATTACAGACAGTTATGAATTGCCATGTGGGTGCTGGGATTTGAACCCAGGTCCTTTGGAAGAGCAGCCAGTGTTCTTAACCACTGAGCCATCTCTCCAGTCTGAGTCTTTCTTTTAAAGACAGGGGAGGTCTCTCTCACATTCTCGCCCTTGTTGGTCTAGAACTCATATAGACCAGGCTGGCCTTGAACTTAAAGCAATTGAGTTTTGCCTCTCCAAGTGATGGGATTAAAGATGGGTGTCACCATGCCTGACAGGGCCTTAAATAATAATAAAACTAAGGAAACACCATTTAGAGAAGTGTCCTTTAAGAAGTGACATGTCCTGTAGAGTGTCCCTCCTTCCCCTACTCTTGTTGTATTTTTGTGACTAGACCCCACTAAGTAAACAGACTGGTGTAGAACTCATCTCTTTTTTTTTTTGTTTTGTTTTTATAAACGTGTGTATGTTGAGATAGGGCTGAATGTAATGCAGGTTGACCTTGAAATCAAGGTCAAGCTGAGACTGCCCTTGTCTTCTTTCCAAGTGTTGAGATTACAGGTCTGCATCATCATGTCTGGCCTGAGTCTAAAACTTCTGAGCTCAAGTGAGCCTCCTGCATAACCATCACACCCCAGAGAGCCAGAATACAGTTGTATGCCACCTGCCCTGACTTCCTGTTTCTTTCCTCTTAGTCCTCAACATTTCCAGTGACTATTTCACTGCCCCTTTCCTCTATAACCAAGAGAGCCACTCAGAAGTGATTACAAAGCTTCTTCCTGCACCCACCACCCCTGTTGTGGAGGTGCCTTGGTAAAAAAAGAAATTGCACTGCATTTGGTGCATTTCTGTAGGTCGTGAGGTGGTCTGCTCTCATCCAACTCACTGCTGCTAGCACAATCTCTTTTCAACTCCAATGGCAGAAGTGGTGGGAGGTAGGGAGAGGCCTTCTTTGTCTGCCTAAGGGACAGAGGAGAATTTCATCCCTGGAGTCACTGGCATACACATAAGTAGGTGATTACGATTTGCACTTGACATTGGGACCAGGTAGCAACTGAGCTGTCTGTTCTATGTCAGACACTCTAGGTCAACCATGCAGTACTGGGGAGGAAAAGGAAAGATCTTGGGCTTAGTGGACCATTTGGCCACCCAAGGCAGCATTGTTTCCTCTTCCAGAGACAGCTCTCTTAACCCCTTGATCACCAGTGGAGAAACTGGAGCAGGTATCTTCATCAACTCCCACTGCAACCCTGGGTACGGCCCCATTACCGGATGGGCAAGCAGGATCATCAAAAACCAGTAACTACCCCAAGGTTTCTTTAGGTAAAGAATCGGATACAAACAGAACCTACATGAACCTTGCAAAATTCGTTGTCCAACCTGCTACTTGCCTGGTGGGTTTATCACTTTCTCCTCTTGGCATGCCCCCACCTGCCCACCCCCTGGATAGGGTCTCTTTTCTGTGGCTTAAGGAGAGATATTCATAGTTTGCTGGAGTTGTACCATGATCTCAGCTGGACAGCTTCCTTGATTTTTGTGGTTTTCAAGGTGACATCAAATTAGTCTTTTCCTTTTTAAGGGATAGCTTTTTCTTTGGCTGACACATTTGCAAAAGTGCTGCTGTAAGAGTCTAGTCTTCTGTTTCAGACTCATTTGTGCTTCAACTTTCTAGCTGTGTGACTTTGAGTGGGTAACAGGACTAAAATGACTCAAAAAAAAAAAAGAATTCATGGGAAAATGATTAGTATAGTTCCTGGCTTGATAAACGCAGTGCTCCCAGTTTCTGCCCTTCTGGCTCATCCATACCCGGAAGGGGACCTTTTGACTTGGTTTCTGGTAGAAATATGGGGAAGGGCCTTAGTCCAGAGGGTCCTGGCTCCCTGGGGTATTGGTTTACATGCACCTGTCTGTGTTCTATCTCCCTCCCCCAGAGCCATTATTCTGGTGGGGCCATGGGGCGGGTGCGGCGATGGACCGGGCGGGCACAGAACAGGTGGGTGCAGGCTGGGTGTCCGGCGCTGGGACACAAGTGCTCTGTGTGAGGGTGGGCCGAAGTCAGGGCGTTTGATCTGAATTCTAAAGGGTGTTGTTCAGCACCCCACAAAGGTCCCATTGTACAGACACTGGGTATAAAGCAGCATATGACTCTCCAGCACCGGGAGGCGATGAATTGGGACGCAGGCGCGACCACAGGGACCACTCCCCCTACACAGACATGAGACCATAGGGGAGCTGTCTGGGTGGCCCTCAAGGATAGGCGCTTCCTGAGGTAACTGGGCTTTCTGGGTTTGCCATAAGTCAGGTGCAAAGAAGCTGGGGGAGGGGAGCCAGAAGAACCGACTAATAGCAGAGCAAGATAGGCCTGGTGAAGACAGGGACTCAAGAGGAAAGAAAGAATGCTGGATGTATGTGAAGAAAGGGGATGGGACTCAGAGAGGTCAAGTCAAGCGAACGAGGAGGAAAGGCTGGCGCCAAGAGGGATTGATGAGGAAAGTTATGACCATCTTTGCTTTCCCTTTGCTTTCCCAGCTCTTGGAAGAGATGGGGACAAGGGAGGCAGCATTACCTTGCCCAGCTTGCTGCCCTATCCTTCTGACAGCTTGCTTCCTGCCTCTTGTTTCACAGGTGTGGATGAGGCAGGATGAACTGGACAGGTTTGTACACCTTGCTCAGTGGCGTGAATCGGCATTCTACCGCCATTGGCCGAGTATGGTTGTCCGTCATCTTCATCTTCAGAATCATGGTACTGGTGGTGGCTGCAGAGAGTGTGTGGGGCGATGAGAAGTCTTCTTTCATCTGCAACACCCTGCAGCCTGGCTGCAACAGCGTCTGCTATGACCAGTTTTTCCCCATCTCCCACGTGCGTCTCTGGTCCCTGCAGCTCATCTTGGTTTCCACCCCAGCTCTCCTCGTGGCAATGCACGTGGCTCATCAACAGCACATAGAAAAGAAAATGCTACGGCTTGAGGGGCACGGGGACCCCATTCACCTGGAAGAGGTGAAGAGGCACAAGGTGCACATCTCAGGGACACTGTGGTGGACCTATGTCATCAGCGTGGTGTTCCGGCTGCTGTTCGAGGCTGTCTTCATGTATGTTTTCTATCTGCTCTACCCTGGCTATGCCATGGTGCGGCTGGTCAAGTGCGAGGCCTACCCCTGCCCCAACACAGTGGACTGCTTCGTGTCTCGCCCCACCGAGAAAACCGTCTTCACTGTCTTTATGCTCGCCGCCTCCGGCATCTGCATTATCCTCAACGTGGCAGAGGTGGTGTACCTCATCATCAGGGCCTGTGCCCGCCGTGCTCAGCGCGGCTCCAATCCGCCCTCCCGCAAGGGCTCCGGCTTCGGCCACCGCCTCTCACCTGAATACAAGCAGAATGAGATTAACAAGCTGCTGAGCGAGCAGGATGGCTCTCTGAAAGACATACTGCGCCGCAGCCCTGGCACCGGGGCCGGGTTGGCTGAGAAGAGCGACCGATGCTCAGCCTGCTGATGCCATGCACCAGGCAACCTCCCAACCCACCCCTCCCTCACCCAGCCCAGGCCTGCCCCTCCTTTTCCTATGCCGGTGAGCAGGCCTCTGCCTGCTAGGGATTACTCCATCAAAACCTTCCCTCCCTCCCTACTCCCCCTTTCTCAGAGAGCCTTCATTCTAAGAACTGTCCAGCTGGGGAGTGAGGAGCCACCTCAGCACCAGGATTCAAGGTTACTGAGGGTGTGGGCAACTCTTTCTGCCTTATACCCCTATCTCTTCCCTCTCCCTGAGATGAGAAATGAGATGCTGTGCTGGTGTTTCCAATTATGAAACTAATTTTAACCCCCATGCTGTCAGGTACCCCACTTTTAGGGAGAAATGCAGGCAAGCGGAGTGGAGGAGGGGCTCTGCATCGTGGGTGGAGGAAGGAGGGGAGCAAGCACAGGAAAAGGAAGAACAGTGCTTGCTTTGCTGCCTACCACAAGGAAAAGGAGGAGGTGTCTAGGGTGAGGGAGTTATGGAAGGAGAAGCAGGCAGATAAATTGGAGTGGGGGTTGGTCACAGCTGCCCCCAGTCTCTAGTTCCCAAGGCCTCTCTCTCTCTGCAAATGTTACACATTAAACAGGATTTTACAGTAAATGAAGAGGTGGTTCGAGTGTTTGTTCAAGTTCTTTCTCCTGCGCCCTCCACTCTGACCTCCCCCAGGAAAAGCTGGCCTTCGTTGGCATTTTGCTGATCAAGGAAAGAAAAGGGCAGAAGAAAGAGTGACTTGAAGCTGCAGACAGGGGCCTGGCGAAGCCACCCTATAAGCCATCCTCTCATGCTTTTTCTTGTTCTGCCTTGTTTGTGTACTTCTTTCTTTTTCATTGTTTATAGTCTCTTGATATCTAATTCACATACTTCCTTTCTTTGGTTTTAAAGATAAATGACAGTCTCTTCTACAGGAAATGCTAGAGAAATTTCTTGGGGGGGGGGGCATACCTTTCCCGGATACCTCAGCTAGGCCCTTCCTCTATACTTCTGAGACAGCTGTCCCTTTCTTCCCTGGACATTCAGCATCTGATGTCCTGCAATCCCCTGACCTATCTCTCTCTCCCCTCTGGATATGGCCCCAAATCCCATCTGCCTCCCCAGTGCCCCTCCCTTGATACTCTTTGAACACATGACCCCCCAGGACTCCACCACAGGTCAGGTGTGTCCAGCAGAAGTTTCCTTGCCAGGGCCCTCTTTTCCCTGTCAACTACTGGAGGAAAGCCCCAGAGTTGGGACTTAACAAAGCAGAGTTCAAGTCTGTGTTGTGTCACTTGTTTCCAAGGTGTGCCCTTTCTCAAGTCTTTTTCCCTGTGTGTAAACAAGAGCTGGCTTAACACCTCTCCCTGCTCCCTCCCACACGTGTCTGTATTTCTTTTTTTGTTCTGTTTTGTTTTTGTTTTTCAAGACAGGGACTCACTTTGTAGACCAGGCTGGCCTCGAACTCACAGAGATCCACCTGCCTCCTCCCAAGTGATGGGATTAAAGGTGTGCACCACCATGCCTGGCCATTACAGACAGCTGTGAACTGCCATGTGGATGCTGGTATTTGAACCCTGGTCCTTTGGAAGAGCAGCTAGTGCTCTTAACCACTGAGCAATCTCTCCAGTCCCATTGTCTGTATTTCTAAAGGACCTCTCCCCAGCTCCACAGGGCCTTCCCCCACTGTCACTGACCACACAAAGGGCGCCATGGGGTCCAAGTCCCCTGCCAGCAAATTTTCTTCCTCATCCACCCCATCACTGAGCTGGACAGAACATTGGCCCCTTCCTCACAGAGTAGGTGAAGGGAAATACACCAGAAATTAAGAAAATTAGGTGTGATCTCACCAGAATCGTTTTCCCTCTGGAAACCATTTTTTTTTTTTTTTACCTTTCTGAGAGAAAGCATTAAATACAAAACTAGTAAACAAGTTGGGTGTAGGGGTATTCTAGTTAGAGGCCAGCCTGAGACACATAGTTCCAAGGCATCTTGGGCTACAGTAGAAGACCCTGCCTCATTAACAACAGCCAAAGCACTCCTTTCTTGTGAGAAATTTTCTTTCTTCTTAGACACTGGCATTGCACTCTGTCAGGGGAGGTCCTTACGTGACTGATACATGGGCTGAAGCAAATTCCTTTTCCTATGGAAGTCCACCCCCCTTTCCCACAACAGGATGAGCATAGACCATCTCCTCTTTGTCCTCAAGAGAAAGATTTTCTTTTTCAAAATTCCATCTTGAGGGCTGGGGATGCATGTCAGTTAGTAAGTAGAATTGGTTCCTAATATGTTCTAGGTTCCATCCCTAACGCCACAGTTAATTAATACTAGTCCTTGAGGGAACCTCGTACCCACATCCAAGGGCTCATTACTTCAGAAATCTACTTGTCTTCAGAAGATTTCAATTCCAAACCCTATGTAGTGGTGCATATATTTAATTCCAGCACTTGGGAGGCAGAACTAGGAAGATCTCTATGCATTCAAGGCCAGCTCAGTCTTTTAGAGAGTTTCAGGACAGTCCAGGCTAGATAGAGCCTGTTCTGGGCCTCTCCTCCCCCCCAAAAAATGAAGAAAAAGAAGACTCCAATTCCAGATGAAGGCTCACCTCTGCAGGGGCAAAGGTGGGACAACAAAGCTATCAGGCATTAGGAGCCAGAGAGAGGATAAGACACACAATTATTGTGTCCTGCTAACGAGGTGGAAAGTAGCTGAAGGAACCTTGAAGGGAGCTCCAGGGAGGCAAAGTCTCAAAGAGGTAGTGAGAAAGGCTGTCCCAGGACTGATGTTTTATTTGACAAAAACATATTGAGGGCTTAGTAGGTATCATAGAATGTGATGTGCTGAGCGAGCTGGGTAGTGAAGAGTGTTGGAGTTAGGAGGCCTGGCTTTCTACTGACCCCTTAAACACTTTAACCTTAGCCCTTGTAGGTCTCAGCATTTGCACCTGCAGTGTAGGGTGCATAATAACTGCTCCGTCTTTCACGGTTTTTTTTCCCCTGAAAACCAAAAAGTGGTGTTGAAAAATTGATTATAAATTATAAAGGTACTTATGGTGCTAGAAAGATGGCTCAGTGCTCAAGAGCACTGGCTGCCCTTCCAGATGACCGAGGTTCAATTCCCAGCACCCACATGGTGGTTCACAACTGTCTATAACTCCAGTTCCAGGGGATCTGGCAGCCTCACACAGAATGCATGCAGGCAAAACCTCAATGCACATAAAATAAAAATAAAGCTAAATTAAAATGAAAATAGTTATAAAGGTAATGAATTAGGCGTGGTGGTGCACACCTGTAATCTCAGCACTTAGGAAGTGGAGGCATAAATTCAAGGCCAGCCTTAGCTAAACAGGGAGTTTGAGGCCAGTCTGGGCTACATGAAGCCCTGTAAAAAAATCAAAAAAAAGTTAGAAGAAATAAGTTATACATGTAAGATAGTTTCATAGGCACTGATCAGAGGCTTTGAAGTGTATTAGAACTCTCCAGGACCTAGGAGGGAATAAACCCAGTTCGGCTGGGCTAAAGCTTCTGTAAAGAGTTTGATCCTATTAGTCAGGCATGGTGGTGCACGTCTTTAATTCCAGTACACAGGCCACAGAGGCAGGTGGATATCTGTGAGTTCGAGGCTAGCCTGGTCTATATGGTGAGTTCCAGGACAGCTGACACAGAGACACTGTTCTGAAGAAGGAAAGAAGAATTTAACAGTATACAGTCAGGTTTGGCACCCATCTATAATCCCAGCACTCTGAAGGCTGAGGAAGAAAGAGTGGGACTTCAATTTTAGGCAAGTTATCAAGGACCCTGTCTGAAAACAAAAACAAAATCTTGGCAAAAGTGAGGATTCTCCAGGGAGTAGGTAGCAGTCCAAACAACAAAGATGTTGCAAACATGAGCATGACCCATTGAAGGGTGAAAATTCAAGGGATCTCGAGGGATCTAACTTGGGGACAGGAAGATCAAGGAACAGAAGGCACGCTTATTGTTGTTTTGAGATTGGGGAAAATTTACAGTCTTCAGAGGGGTCTGTGTGCGGAGATGCCAACAGCTGCAAGGGGAAAAAAACCCACAGAGTCAGTTCGTAGATGGAGGCTAGCTGAGCTATGGAGTGTATAGTTAAAGCACCAGCTAACTGAGTTGAGATTACAGAGCAAGCTGCAGTATCCATAGAGAATTGGCATGGCAACCACAAACTGGCTCAGATGCTCAATCAGATAGCCTGTGCACACACAGTGGGGGCTTGGAGGGGAATGCTCACTTCATCTACTGATTCCATAATGTTTAAATGCCAGATTTGACCTGTAGTAAAAAAGGGGCTACACAATTCTGCTGGCCTGGGCTCCCTTTGATTCCCAGATTAGGTTAAGATGAACCTATAGGGGCAAGCAAAGAAAGGATTGGGGCATTGAAGTGAGGGGGAATAAAGAAGAAGGCAGACATCTGAAATGCATGGTGTCTTTGGAATCAAATAACTAATGTATGGTGGGGTATTCAAGGAAGGGAATAGCTACAGGGGAGGTGGGAAGATAAACTATGGCCAGATTATGACAGGCCTTATGTGTCTCTTTATGGAGTTAAGAATATCAATCAAAGGTTCAAATGAAGTGTATTCTCTTAAAAGAATTGCCTTGTTGGTCATGGTGTCTCTTCACAGAAATAAACAGTAACTAAGACATGGGGAGATGCAACACACATGTCTACTCATCTCAGATAGGGAGCCCACAACAGATCAAAAAGTACAGACATCACCAAAGTCCAACTTAGTGAACCAACAAATTTTATTTGGGTTACTTAAAGGAATATGGGTGAGGGGTTGGTTACTTATAGATGCAGAAATTACTCAAAATTGCATCACCAAAGCCCATACCAGCACAGGTGACAGCTCATAAAAGCTGGGAACCTAGAGCACAGCCTGCAGGCAGCTTAACAGATCAGAGAGTGTCCTTTCCGTGTGATTCAGTTGGCCTAAGTCTCTTCCGGACAGCTGTTCTGCTCCCAGTCTTCTTTGCAACTTGGTGTGTTTGTGAGTAACTTTCAGGAACCATTATTATTCTTGTGAGGGAAGGACCTGGTGAATCTGGTCAGTTTCAGAAACTTCCTGAAACTATATTGAGTTGTTTACCTTCTGTCTTAAGAAGTTCCAGCTGGCTTCCAAATTCAGTTTCAGAGGAGACTGCTGAACAACACATGCATGCTAGAAAAACACATTACCATCTGAATTATATCCTTAGCCTTGGCTATGATTCTTAAAGTAATTTTTATGAAAGCAATGTGTCCCAATTATTATACAGTCTGGACCTTTATTACCAGATTTAGAAGTGATTTAGATGGAATAGAGTAGAATGGTGGTCATTAGAGACAGAACAGAAGAGAGCAGAGACAAGAAAAAAAGGTTAAATAACAAGTACCAAAATAGAATTTGATAGGACAGTTTGATTCTAGTGCTCTGTAGAAAGATAGGATAACAATTTTCTATAACCATTTCTGATACATTCAAAACTATCTACAACAGCCTGGTGTGGTAGGGCACACCTGTAATGTCAGCATTCAGAGGTTGAGATGGAAATATTGCTGGAAGTTTACAGACAGCCTGGTATATAGTGAGTTTCAGGCTAGCCAGGGATACATAACAAGATCCTATCTTAAAAAAAAAAAAGAAGCAGCTGAGCGTGGTGGTGCTCACCTTTAATCCCAGCACTTGGGAGGCAGAGGCAGGTGGATCTCTTGAGTTCAAGGCCAACCTGGTCTACAAAGTGAATCTAGGACAGCCAGTACTGTTACACAGAGAAACCCTGTCTCGAAAAACCAAAACATAAAAAATAAGTAAATAAAAAGAAGAGGCAGAGGGAGAAGAAGCTATGTCTGGTTGCACAAAACTATACTTCTAGCACTTGGTATATGGAGGCAAGGATTGGAAGGAAGTTCAAGACTAGTCTCAATTACATAAAATCATGCTGTCAGGCTGGCTCAGAGGATAATGATACTTGCCCATGTGGCAGAAAGAGAGATATCTACAAGTTGTCTTCTGACCTCCACAAACACTGTGGCACATATGCAATCCCCACACACTAATAAATAAATGGAAGATTCAAAAAAATTCCTCTGTTCCCTCCCCCCAAAAATGCCCAGCATAGTAGTGCACGCCTTTAATCCCAGCAAAATGACTATTGCTATCCAGTACTTGTAGATAAAGAAATGGTGGTTCAGAAAGGTTGAGTAATGTTTTCAAAGGTTGCAGTTTAAACTTGGCATGGTGGTATATCCTTTAATCCCAGTACTAGAGAGAGAGAGGCAGGTAGATCTCTATGAATTCAAGGACAGTCTGGTCTACCTACCAACTTTGTTAGAAAAAAAACAGCAATCAAAAGGTTCCCCTACGTTTGGTAGTGCCACATGCCTTTAATCCCAGCACTTGGGAGGCAGAAGCAGGTGGATCTCTTGAGTTTGAGGCCAGCCTGTTCTACAAAGTGAGTCCAGGACATCCAGGCTGTTACACCGAGAAATCCTGTCTCAAAAAACCAAACAAACAAACAGAACAAAATAAAACAAAACAAAAGGTTGCCCTAGAACTGAAACACAGGCAGTCTGGTGTGGCACTGCACTTCTATAATCCTAGCACTCAGGAAGCTAAGGCAGTACAATAGAGGTGTTTATGGCCAGCCTGAGCTATATAGCAAGACACTGTCTCAAAACAATAATGACAACAAAACCCTGTGGTTATCCCTATCCCAAATTTGTATTGTTTCCTTTCTATAAATCTTTTTGAAGAAGAGAAGGGGTGCTGAAGATGGACCCCACGGCCTTATACATGCTGAGCTCTACCAGTGAGAACACTTTTGCATCATTTCCTCTGTCCAGGGGAATTGTTCTTTGATGCTTGAAGGGCCACTGCAGTGTGTAGCCGGTAGCATGCAGAGCTCACTCTAAGTATTAACCTGTCAGAAAGAAAATGGGCATTTGATTCCCAGAGCTCAAGAAAGACATGGTGAACGTCAAAACAACAACAACAACAAAACAAGACAAAACAAAACACCTAGCCACTCTGCACCTGGAGAGTGGGGGATGTAGTGCAAGGGAGAGGCCATCCTTGGACACTCTGCCCAGAGAGGGGTGCAGAAACTGTCCCTCTCAAGTGAGGCAGTTGTGAATGCAGGGTAAGTGGAGAGAGACATTTCTTCAAATTCCCAACCTTCAAATGTCTAAGTTAAGATAAGCTTTACACATTTACTTTATTTTATTTTTATGTGCACGGGTATTTTGCCTGCATGTAGGTGCACCACTTTCGGGCTTAGTAGCCACAGAGGCCAAAAGAGGGCTTCAGATTCCCTAGAACTGGGTTAACAGGTGGTTGTAAACTGGGAATTGAACTCCCCCCACCACATCCTCTAAAAGAGCAGCCAACGCTGTTAACTTTCTCTCAAGATAATCTTTTGAAATTTATCCTATCTTTTCCTCAACCCAGCAGGGACCTTTTATCGTCCCTTTGTGCTTTTCTGCCCTCCCACCCTCATGCTGGGGAAGGAACCTAGGCTTCACTCCTGTTTGTTGATCAAGTGCAGTACTGCTGAGGTATAGCTCCAGCCTCCCTCTCGTCTTTCTGGTTCCTCATCTGCCTTCCTTCAAGGGACACAGCCTTTCTTTCCCCAGACACCTAGGCTGATAAATTCAAGAAAGACTGCGCTGAGCAAACTCAGTAAGACTCTCTGTCAACATAAAGATTAAAAGGGGCAGGCGGGCGGTGGTGGGGAGGAGTGGGAGCGCTGAGGATAATGTCCTGAGTGGTAGAGTGTCTGGCATGTGCAGTCCTAGGTTTCATCCTCAGTAATCTTGCCACCTCTGACAAAAGTATCTGGGAGAATTAGCGCCAACCTGAATTCATTCCCACAAAAAAAAAAAAAAAAAAAGCAGTTTGCCTGACAGACACATTCTGGTAATTCAGTTAATTCTCTTCAAATCTTTCTCAAATCCCTTTCCTCCTCCTCTCTTTTTTTATTGTAGCCATAATGTCCTAACCGATAAGGTATAGCACAGGACTTAATACTTATTAAAATGCTTGTTCCATGCCAGACACTGTGTTAAACATTATCTCTTTTAATCTTCACCCTTCCTTTGGATGAGCACCATGTCGTCCCCATTTTACAGATGAGGAAACAGGCCCATGTAGAATAAATAACTTGTCCATATCACTCCACTAGAAAGAAGGGGCCAACCTGTGGAACTGGAATTCCAGCTATCCAGGTGCTGAAGACAAAGAATGCTAACCACTTCTGGACTATATATTCCCCTTGGATTGGCCATCAAGGGCTCTTTAGTCCCCTGTCCCATCTCATCTACACATGATAGAATCACCTTAAAACATGAAGCCACTGGGCCACACCTTTAATCCCATGAACTTGGGAGGCAGAGACTGGTGGATCTCTGTGAGTTCAAGGCCAGCCTGGTCTACACAATGAGTTCTAGACCAGCCAGGGCTATCTAGTGAGAGCTCATTTCAAACAAACAAAACTTGAAGTCATGGTGGGCCTGAAGAGACAGTACGGTGATTAAGTGTGCTTACTTGCTGCTCTTGCAGAGGAGCCAAGTTCAGTTCCCAGCACTCACATTGGCCAGATCACAACTACCTGTGACTCCAGCTTGAGAGGACCTGACATCCTCATCTGGCTTCCATGGGCATGATTCTCATGTGCACATACAAATTCACCCTCCCACACACATATAATTGGAGAGAGAAAGCCATGGAGTTGTGTTGTGCTCCAATTCTTTGTAAAAGTCCTAATTTCATTCTTTTTTGTGGTGCTGAGGAGCAAACTTAGAGCCTTGTACACAGACAAATGCTCTGCTATTGAGCTCTCACTTTTTTTCCTTAAGATAGAGTCTCGCCATGTAGTCCAGGATGGCCTTGAATCCATGAGCTTACTGCCTCTGTCTTTTGGCTGCTAGGGATATAAACCCGTGCTACCATGCCAACACTGTGATAGTCTAGTAATGGCTTTCCTCTGCTTCTAGGCAAAAGCATAGAAAGAATACTATTTAGGATCAGATCTGACCACCCCAACTTGTCAAAGTGAGGGTTTTCTTGGCTTGCTGACTTTTCATTACAAAAACTGAGAAAGAGCCGGGCGTTGGTGGCGCACGCCTTTAATCCCAGCACTTGGGAGGCAGAGGTAGGTGGATCTCTGTGAGTTCGAGGCCAGCCTGGTCTACAAAGTGAGTCTAGGACAGCCAGAGCTGTTATACAGAGAAACCCTGTCTCGAAAAAAACAAAAAACAAAAAAAAAACCACAACAAAAACTGAGAAAGTCTTGGGTGAATTCTGTCCTGGCAGGGAAGGACAGAACACAGCAATGAATGCCTTTTCCAGGCTGATCTGCATTTTCCCAGCAGAACCTCCTACCACCCTCATTCTTTCCAGGATCCTGTGTACCTCCCTACAGCCCAGCTTCCAGCCCCATAGTCCAGCTTCCAGCTCTATAGCCCAGCTTCCAGCTAACTACTCTTTATTCAGCCATGCACACACACACACCACAGACACACACACACATACACACACTCAGACCACACACACACATGCACACACATACAGACCATAGACATACATACACACACACAGACCACAGACACACACACACACACACACACACACACACACACACACACACACACA